>VWZT01016909.1:168348-239804 GCA_013397055.1 Pachycephala philippinensis | reverse complement strand
TTTTTTTTTTTTTTTTTTTTTTTTTTTTTTTTTTTGGTGCAAGGAGGAGCAGCATGGGGACAGTAGTATGTAAAATAACAAAAATACAAAAGGCTTCTTAAAAATCTTTTTAGGTGGTCTTTGTATTTTAGCCAGTGGGCTGTTTTCCATGTTCTGCTTTTCTTTGGAAACAGTTGTCGCCAAGTTGACCACGAGCCAGCAGTTTGTCCTTGCTGCCAGGAGAGCCAATGATATCCTGGACGAGTGTGGCCAACAGACTGAGGAAGGTGATCCTGCCCCTCTACTCAGCCCTGGTGAGGCCACATCTGGAGTGCTGTGTCCAGTTCTGGCCCCCTCAGTACAAGAAAGACAAGGAACTACTGGAGAGTGTCCAGTGGTGGGTTACAAAGGTGATTTGGGGTCTGGAGTGTCTCCTATGAGGAGAGACTGTGGGAGCTTGGCCTATTTAGAGAAGAGACAACTGAGAGGGGATCTCATTAACATACATAAGTATTTCAAATGCCAAGAGGACGATGCCAGATTCTTTTCAGTGGTGCCCAGTGACGGGACAAGGAGCAATGGTCACAAACTAAAACACAGGAAGTTCCACCTCAGCATGAGGAAGAACTTTTTTTCATTGAGGGTGGCAGAGCGTTGGAAAAGGCTACCCAGGGAGGTTGTGGAGTCTTCTCTGGAAACACTCAGAAACCACCTGCACAAGTTCCTGTGTCACCTGCCCTAGGTAATCCTGCCTTGGCAGGGAAATTGGACTGAATGATCTCTAGAGGTTCCTTCCAACCCTAACAATTCCATGATTCATAGTTTCACAGATGAAAGATTAAATCTGAAGCTGAATTTCATTTGAGTTGAGAATACAGAGGATGGCATACCCTTCCGCATGACTGGGCAAAAAAATTGGTGTCTAAAAGGACTATGTGGACTGTATTCCTGTAAGAAATATGCCTACAAAATAGCAATAAGTAATCCTGTAAAATAAGGAACTATACATTTCTATTCACAAATCAATTCTCCTTCAAATGAAAAATAATTTAAACTGAAAAAAAAGCTGGTGGCATGCACTTGAAATATTTAGTCATAATCTAGTAAATTTAATGAACCTGCTGAAAATCTTTGAAGTCATTAAAATTGTTGGGAAAGAATTGCAAACGGTTTTTCTGATGTTGTTTCTTACAATTAGTTCTGGGGAAGCGCTAATACAGGCAATTAAAAAAACGTGTTGTAATTGACTTGCTGAGATTTCATGGAAGAAAGCTGCAGACAGCAATGCATTTACCACAGTAGCTTTTGGCTTTTCTGACAACATACTGGATATTTCCACTTGATTAATTTCATTGTGATGTCTTGTATCTGTGATTTTAGATATTCACCTTTTGTTCAGTTGAGCAGTCTGAGAATGTACATTTTCAAAATACCTTATTATTTAAGTGCCTCATCATAAATCACTTGTCTATGTGACTTTGGAAAGTTAGCCTTTTGTGTAAAGTTTTGAAAAATGTGTGGGTGTAAACTTCCAATGTACAGAGGTGACCTTCACCTTAAATTTGTGCTAGTTATATAGTCTGTGTTCTGGGATATGTAAGCTGCTAGGAAAGTCCTTCAGCTGTCCCCTAATTGCATATCAAAGTGAAACACCTGTGCACAATTCTCTTTCACCACAAAATGTTCCTTGATGGACCTTTCTTTAGTGGAGTACCTTTTAAAATTACTGTTCAAGGAGGTTTTTCATTCCTTAATTGCTTTGTATGAAATACAAAAAAATATTACTCTTTGGACTCCTACTGGATACCTGGGATAGAGATGAGACCTGCTGATATGTAAAACACTGCATTTGTGTAAGACAAATGAGTTTTCTCCCAGATCTAATAGTAATAGTACTGCTGGCCTTATTTTTATGTACTTAATTCAAGCTTAAAAAAAAAAAGAGAATATACATACTTTAGAGGGGTTTTTTATCTACTTTTATATCTTAGGCTAAATGCAACCTGTATTTCATCGTGGTTGTTTATTTATAAAAAATAATCCAGGCAGCAAAAACCATCATCATGTAAAAATGTCCCTTCATAGTAATTATTATCCGTGCAGCAATTAGATGCAAGAAAAGATGTGGCTTCTGCTGAGTAAATGTTTTGTGGGTTATATACTGTGGGTAGAGTGTTTCATAGGTTGAGGTACTGATTTTTGTTGTTGACTGGATGGGATTTACATAACTGGCTTTTGCTAAAATTTTCCTTCCTTCTTCACCTATCCTGTAGTCAGCCCTTGTACCTCCCCATGGATATGTTTCTGGGGAGTTTATTGTTTTGGGGATGTGCATGTTTTAATTTCTTTATAGCCTCAAATGGTCAAAGTGTACCAGACTTTATTAGTTGCTTATATTGAGATTTAGATGTTATCATACGATTTAGATGTTATGTGTATGTGAAGGGTTCTCTAGAATTCTCTCTGACAGTTTGAGTTACAAGTGTATGGAATAATTTGCCCACTGCTGTTCTGACTTAGGCCATTGTAAGGCAAAAACTGGGGATTTTGTCTTGCATGGCTGTAATAGTCCTTTATTGCATCTGCTGCATGGAAAGTATTTTCTTTAGTAGCAGTCTCATCTGCTGCATTTTAGGTCATTGATTCAGTGCAAAATCAAGGAAACACAGTTTTCGAAGGAACTTCAAAAGCTCCAGTGAACCCTCTACCCTGTTACAACAGGATTCTCTTAGAATGTAGGATCTTAAAAGTTATTGGCCAATTTGTTTCAGAACCTGAAGCCTGTCAAGTTACCTAAGCAAGCTTAGAAATGGAGCGCTATTTGTTAAATACCATGCTCTTTGTATGAGTTACTGAGTAACGAATGCAGGCTTTAATTTTCCAGAGCCTCTTCCTGCCTCTCAGGACACTTGCTGTGAAGTTCAAACATTGTTTTCAGGCGGTGAGGTAATTCCTAGTGTACTCTCTGCTGCGGATGCACATCTGTTAACTTGTACGGGAATTACGCCAAATTCCACTTAAGTTCACAAGTACTTTTGTAGTATTGATTTTAATTGGTTCCCCACAGTTGCAGGTGCTGAAGTGACCAGAATGTGATAAAAGTACAACCCACGCAGATATTCACTGTGGTCTGTATCTTGAGCCTTGATTTCTAAGCTAAATTGAAGTGAGATTTTCTGCAGTGTGAATAAGTGCTTACAAGGTGATTTTAAAGTATCCTGTTCAGCAAAGTCTGTGTAGGATGCTGCCTTGCTTTTAAGGAAAAGAGAGTGAAGACTGAAGGTATAAATGATCCAGACAAATAGAGTGAACTGAAATCCTCAATCACCAAATACTCTCCAGTTAAGGGACAAGGTGAACTACTGATGTAAAATGCTCTAGGTCAGGATCAGCAGGAGCTCTACACTAAATCGAGAGGTGCCCGATGAAGATTTTGTTGTCTGGGTTGTGAGAAATTAATCCTTTTTCCTTGGGACCTGGCTGGAATACCTATTATCTTTCCCTACAGTAACCCTGCCTTGGTAGATCTGCCTGAGCACCATCCTGTCCTCCCAGCTAGTTTTTAACTAAAAACATACGCACAATAAATCTGCTGGTTTTGACTAGAAATATCTAGAGTCCTCAAATGCAGCTGGCTGTATGCAGGAAGAAGGAGGTGGGAAAAGTCTGAAAGTTGGCTGCTTTGCAATATAAAGTAGTAAAAGGCAATTCAAACAAAACCTGGAAGTTCAGTCATCATTCTGGAAGTGAAAATGTGTTAAATAAGATTCCTTTCCAGATATTTGCAGTTAAGCAGAAGCTTTCACTCTGGCGACAAAATGAAGTCTGCCATTCTTGCCACTGTTACCTACATCTGTCTATATAACTGCCACTATGAAAAGCAGTTGCCTTGATGTCAGTAACTTAAACCATATTGCTGTAGTATTTGAAGAATAATTTAAGCAAGCTATGAATTGAATACTGAAAAATTTCTGTATTTCTAGCTTTAAAATTTTGATAGAAATGAAAGGTGAGTCTTCTGTAATGTATATGGATGATGGGGGCTTCAGGTATCTGAATAGTTGTAAAATCTGTATTTAAGGACAAGTATTTACATGGTTCTAGGAGAAGTAAATATCACTAGGTGAAAACACAAAAGGCAAGGCACTCTGCCTATAAGCAGCAGTTTGTTATTAATGCAGTCAGTGGTACGTTTGGAAAGCGTACAGGCTCTCACTTCAATTCTCACAACAATTTATGGTTTCACATGCATGAACAAAAAAAAGTATTTTTTCATTGTAACTCAAAGCAATTTTTTTTTTTTTTTAACCAAAAACATTTTTTTTTTTTTTTTTTTTTTTTTTTAAATTTAAAGGCACCTGAAAACTCTTTTGTCTAGTCCTTTATCTTGGGAAGATACGGCACATAGCTTAACATGAAATTCCAGGTTAACTGATTTTTTTAATGCTTGATTTTTTTTTTACTATTCAACAGGTAAAGATGACTTGCACGTAGAAGGAAGATTCATTACTTACATAAAACTACATTTTGAACAATGTATGTTAATTAAGAACAATATGTTAATTGAGAGTAAATGTATTTCATGCATTTTTATCCTTAAGCGTGAGGCTGGCAACTTGTTACGGGCAGTGATGCAGTAGAGCTGATTTAAACAGACAGATGATGCATGTTGTTAACTGAACTATTGGGAAGGGCTGTGGGAAAACTGGTTTGTGTTTAGACTTAGGAGTAGTTTGCCTCTTTTGTATCTGAAAGCTTCACTTTTTTCCAATTTGATGTCAAAACATTATGCTGTGCCTAAAGAAACAGAAGGGATTAATGTTTGGTTGTACTGCTATGTATTTAGGGCCACTTACATCCTCATGTCCTATTTGGCAAGTGGAGAAGATGGGACTGTGCTGCTTGTCCCTGCTTTCAGTTCCTTAGATCCCAGATGGTGAGAAAGCAGCACTGTCAAATGAAGGAAGGAGGAAATATGGGCAAAAATAGGAGATGCCATTCTGAGAAGTCAAGCCTCAACTTCTGAACATTTTGACACCTGGCAAGCCTTGACCAGCAAGCGGGAATTTAAACCTGCCCCAGTTTTAGCTGCTTTTGTTTATTTTCAGTGAGGCTAAGCAGTCTTTTGCTGCAAACATATCCTTTGCTCTGTACCTAAAAAAAATTAATCCTGGAAGTGGCAACATAAGTCTGAGTTCTTTTTACCACAGCCTTCTCAGAGCACCTTTTTGTATTATAGATAGTTGAGGTCTAAGAACTGTGGCAGGTGTGCAGGAGGTAATAGTTGGGCAATCGCACTGGGAAGGCTCCAAGTGCTTTTAAATTTCTCCCTTCAGTAGTTATTTCAGTCATTCAGTACACTAGAAATACATCACAAAATGATTAGAAATTTTGTAAGGTATTTAAGCCACTTGTCATAAGATGCCTAATTACCTAGAGTTTGAGTTATTAAATGTATAGATCCAAATTTAAAGAAAAGTAAATAAAAGTTTATTGTGGATTGGTTTAGAGCTTTCAGACTGATTCTCAAGGCCAGGTATTGTGCAGTAGGTATTTAAGGGATTGGTTTTCAGTTTGTTTTTCATTGAAGTGAAGTTACTTTAGAGGAATAGAAAAAATAAAGAAAATACATTCTGGGCAGCAGATGAGATGAACTGTTACTCCATGACAGTTAATAACTTTAAATACAGCTTTCTGTGTATGAGGAGCTGTATTGATTTGCTGCTTAAGCTGCTGGACGTGCATGTGGGACTCATTCTAAATGAGGTCTGGAATTCAAATACTTTTGTTTCCATGTGTTCCAAATGATGAGAACAATGACTTTTCTGACTCTCACAGTATTTTTTAAAGCTAATGCTGATCTATTTCTGCCTTGTACTCTCTGATCTGATTTTGAAGTGAATATTTCACTTAAATGCCTGCTTCTCAGACTTTAAATACATCTGTGGAACTTAATACTGCAACCTGTTTTTATTTATGATGCAAAATGGTTAATAATGTCTTCAATCCCAGAAGAACTAGTACTGTTTCTGACTCATCAGCTTTTGGTTGTATGTTCATCTAGTGTTAAAAACAAACAAAAAACACATAGAAAGAAATGGACAAGTCCAAAAAAGTGGTGAAACCAAACCTCACAATGTCTTCCCTCATAAATTGCTGTAGCTGATTTCTCACACATTTTTTTACTTCACTGATAACTCTGTGTTGCTTAAAAAGAAGAAATCTTATTTCCATCTAAACGCCATATGAACCTACCATTTATTGATGGGTTCCTAATAAATGTATTTTGTCCACACTGCTACAGCTTCTTATTTTGAAGACATAGCGTTACAATTTTAAAGAAAGGCAAAGCAAACAAAGAAAACCACTTAAAATTGAAGCATAACTTAAATATTGCCTTCTATTTAAGGTAGATAATGATTGTGTAAAATCTTAGCAAAGATACCTAAATGATTTGTCAGAGGGGGAATGTGTCTAGGTGTATGTAATTGCTTCCACATTTTTTCATTTTTTAGAAAATACTTTTTACATGTTGGCAAGGTAACTCCCACTCAGTGGCTGGTGAAGTGCTCTAGTTTTTTAAGCAGCATAATGAGCAGCTAGTGAGGATGGTTTTCCTGACTGCCAAAGGGTTTCTCAGAGTTAGTGACTGCCATATTACTGTCAAGCTGTCATGGACTAAGTGATGGTTTTAAAGCGTGTTTGGTGGGTTCAGGGGTAGCTGGTTTTTTGAATGCTATGGAAATGCAAGCTGTTTCCTAAAATACTAAGACACAAAAGGTGAAATGCAACTAGATCTGTTTGCACAATAATCATGAGTGTGAGATGTAAAGGAGGAACTGCCTTTTTCCAAAGAGGATTGAGTCATTTAGCTTAAGACTGAATTTCTGCCTAAGGTGACTGACATACCCAAGATCCTTGTAAGTTCCTCCATAGAAGAGTAGCCCTCTTGGCCTCTCCCAGAGTTTCTGTGTGGTGGATGATACAGAAACAATCATCTAATCAAGATGCTTTTATAGTTCATCACTAACAGGCATTTTTGGGAGGTGATGAAGTTTGGAAATGTAATGTGAATATTTCACTGCACTACAGAGCACTGATGGCTCCAAATGAAGACAAAGCTGTTCATTGGTTATTAAAAGTGCTATGTGGAGAAGTTTGGAAAAGTAGATTTTGGATATGTCAAACGAACCAGTGTCTGGAGATGCTGAGATTAGACATACAGTGTTTAACTATCATCTGTAAAATCTGGTAAATTCTCGCCTTGAAAGATATAATGACCCCTGTTTTCAAGAGCACTAGAATGCATGTCATGTAGAAGCCTTCAGAACAATGAGAAGTTTGCTGTATTAAAGTCTAAGACTATACATTTTGTAACTGGTTATCCATGAGATTCTGAGGGGGAAAACCAAATGTTTGATCACATAATCATTCTGTGTAGTGCTTCCTGGTGTCAAACCCTTTGTTTTGCAGTGCTGCTAGTGTTAATTATATATGTGACCTACATATAGTATGCACAATTTTTTCTTTTTAATACATGTCTGATTTAGCAGTAGATCATTGCCCATTTTGCATGGAAAGAGAATAATCCTCAGGCCATAAAAGCTGCGCCACTGTTAAATAGCCTTCAATTAGTACTGCTTTGTAGAAGATATGTGAAACTTGGTCTAGTAGAATGCTGTAAAGTATTTCAAAGTGATCACTGGAGTTGACAAAAAGGACATGAATACATACAAAGACTAAATTTAGAGAAGGTAGACACATAAGCTTGTACAGCTTTTGCGTTTGTTTCCCACTCGGTGCTGTGTAGACTTGCAGTAGAAACAGAACCTGTATATACCCTGTAGGTATAGGTAAGTTTCCTGACACCCCTGCTTTATTAGGATTGTTACATTTGGATGCATGGGCCATTGAGCAAGCAATGAATCTTTAATACTAATCTCACTTCTTAGTAATATCACTCTTTGCATTTCAGTAGTTATTCTGGTCTATTTGCTGCTACCTTTCTGATACAGCATTGATCTTCTGTGCTCTGTACTATTTGATGTAAGATTTTAATCACGTACTGCACCATGCACCAGTTTGGCTCTCAGTGCTTCCACTGTCAGTGAGGAGATTTCTGGCAGTCTGTTTACTACGTTCTTATCGATAGTCTGATCAATATACTGAGTCCAGCTGTGCTTTCTATTTCAAGGTAGCTCCTTAAAAACAAATTATCTGCCTTGTGGAATGCTGGGGGGTTTTTTGTTTGGTTTTGATTCTGGGTTTGTTGGGTTTTTTTTTTTAACCTACTAACATTTCCTTAGAAATTAATTTTCTGTTTATCAAGTTTAGTTCTGATCAGGTGTTTGGACTTTCACAGACACAGACAGAACTGAAAACTTTTAAATCTGACATGTTGAAAAGAGCTTTTCATATTAACCTGCCTTTGCTAATTTATTCCAAAGTACATTTAACATCAAGACGCTGATCTGTGCATTTTAAAAATTTTCATCCTAAGAACCAATATTAACTTTTTAACTTCATGGAATGATAAGGTATTACATCAGGATTTACTTACTGTTTAACTGTGTCCCTGGGTGCAGAAGTGCGTGCAACATGCATTTTCATAGTGGGAAGCCTCTTACTTTTCCTGGTTATTTCGGCAAATGGGGTGCACAAAAATAAGCAGTCTTGCTGTTTAAATCTTGATAATTTTAGAACGTTTCTTTAACTGCCATCATCTAAAAGCAGAGAAAAGCGACTTTTCCAATAATACTCTTATTTGGCGGACCATATGGATAACATTATTTTTGGAAAGAGTTTATGTAGAAAAAAATAGATGACACACCAGCTTTAGTAGATTATGCAATACAATGATTATACAAATTATTTCTTCACAGAAAGTGGAAATGTGTTTGGGAGTGACTTAACATACAGCAACAGATAAGTAACACGTCAACAAAATGCACATTTGACTACAGAAAGTGTCTAAAGCTGCTTATGGAACTTTCATAGAGTTATACTAATTAAAAGAATATTCTTTTAGGGAAAACATCTGATGCAGGAAGTCAATTTTCCTGCTGTTGAAAAGTTAGCCTCATTAAGTACTCTTTGAAAACCCGATTCTGACTTAATGATACAGTAATTTGAGCATTTATATTGCCTTTTTTATTCTTTTCCAAAATCAGAGTACTCTTCTTTGTTCATGGTTTTAACATACATTTGGTTTATAAGTAATATCATTCTTATTCATGGTTATTGTTTGTGGTACGTAGTATTTGGAAGGGGAGGTGTTAAGCAAACTTTAGTTCCTTAATTCTTATACCTATGTTTTTCACAGACTCTTGTCTGACTTGATGGATTTACAGTGTAGTATGTGCATATACCTGTGTCTCTTGACTGGGAATCAAATGTCACAGATGATGATAGTGTTATACAAGCATGACCTACATGTGCCATGTTGTGAAAAGACTGGAAAAATGTTTTGTTTTTTTCAGTCAGCAACATGAACTTCAGTCTCAAGTGACAGGCTTTTTTAATAAGGTGCATATACTTACACGGTCATATGGTTGGGGTTTTTTCCTTCTGTTTCCTAAACTGAGAAGATGAGAAAGAAATTATTAATACTTAGTGCTGAATATGAGAAACTTACGCAAATTAGCATGGGGAAAAGAGAACAGTAAGGTAATTGATGGTGCACCTCTCCTATGAGGAAAGTCTGAGAGAATTGGGTTTGTTCAGCCTGAAGAAGAGAACGCTTTGGGATGACCTCATTGCAGCCTTCCAGTACCTGAGAGCCTAGAAGAAATCTGGAGGGGGACTTTTTACAAGAGCATATAGTGACAGGGCAAGGGGAAATGGCTTCCCACTGAAACAGATTAGGTTTAGGTTAGATACTAGGAAAAAAAGGTCTTTACTGGGAGGGTGGTGAGGCACTGGAACAAGTTGCCCAGGGAGGTGGTGGATGCCCTGTCACTGGAGGTGTTTGGGTCAGACTGGATGGAGCTCTGAGCAACGTGGTCTAGTGACAGGTGTCCCTGACAATGGCAGTGCGATTGGAACTGCATGATCTTTAAGGTCACTTCCAACCCAGGCCATTCTGTGATTCTGTGATTTTAAGAATGAAATGGAAAGACCTTTGTTGTAATTCTGGGTTTTTTTACAGCATGTTGGTAACTTAAGTTGATAATGACTAAACTATATCCAATTTTAAATAGTAGACAGCTTGTTTGGCATCATACCACCATTCTGACAATAAGGAATATGCTTTTCAGTATGTCATCCTGGAAAGAGAATGCATTCTACTGTCAGAATTGGTGACACATATTTGCTTTGTGGGACATTGTAGAAAATACACCAGCAAAACAGCTACTGATATGTGAAGTAAACAGCATGTTTCTGAATCACAAAGGCCATTTCAGTTATATTTTTTTTATATGTTCAGTGACGAACAAGAAACCAGCTCAAGCATCTATAACGAAGGTGAAGCAATTTGAAGGCTCTACGTCATTTGTCAAGAGAACGCAGTGGATGCTCGAGCAGCTTCGTCAGGTCAATGGCATAGACCCTAATCGGGTGAGTTTGAACAGTTCTAGAACATGAAAATTGAGCTCTTACTTAACTGATTTGTGAACCAGGCATTCTTTATCTATTCCAAAGGCATCTGGAAATATAAGATACAGGTATAAGTGCAAATTCTCAAAAAAGAAATAACTCAGTGGAATATGCGAAGTAAATTTTAATGGGAAACAGGGGAGGAGGCTAAAACTCAGTCATATGGGGTTTTTTCTTCTTGTCTTTCCATACTTTTCTTACTACTTTTCTCTTTTCTTTGTGAAGAGCAAAGAGCCTTGTTTGGTTCAGCTATAGGCCTCTTTACCATGGTCTACTTTGGCATGTACCTGTGGTGCGAGATACAGCAATAGGTAGAAGTAAGAACAGAAGAGGTGTTACTGAGGTTCAAGTTTGTGAAATCTTGTGAATCCTGCATTTTTTCTAGGACAGTCCTCTCCTCAGATATTTCGACATTTCTTATCTTATGCTACAAAGTGTGGTAATGTCCTTTAGCTGCAAATGACAAGTGAAGAGTGATTTAAATGAAAAACTACCAAAAATAAAATAAAACAAATCAATCCTATATTAAATAGTTGTGGAATTATTCCTTTAATTTGGACTATACAGCCCACCTTGAGTTATCTCAAGACAAAGTTGTACTAATATGTAATAGGTCTATGAATACAATTCTCCAGTAGTAAAACAACATAATTAGAAGCTAAAAACGTGGGTCATATTATGTGCTCACAAAGTGATTTAGTGTTCTTTTAATAGTAAAATATTTTTGTGACTAACTCCCTTGGTTTCTTCAAAGTTGTGCTCTGATCAGCCACCTAAGCATCTTAACTATGGTGCACCAAATTCTGTTACTACTCAAGTCTTGGTTAGTACCTAAGTACCTAGTATCAAGTCCAGTTACTATCTAAAGTCTTGGTAAAAAAAAGAAGCCCTTGGCCACTGCCCTATGAAATGCAAGGAGTGGAATTACATTTTCCTCTGGAAGGAGCTATCAAAACAAGAGCAATGACAAACAGATAAGGGATATGAGTTTTAGGCCCTTTTACAGCATCTGCTATGCAGCTATGTACATAACAGATTGAAAGTCCTACCAAGCTTTCAAGCTTAGAAATGTTTCTTTCAAACTCGTCTCACTGTGAATTCCTAGTGTCATCAGTTGGAAAAGAACATTTACTAGATTAGATTGAAAAGCAATGGTTAGCAAATATTGCTAAATATATAGCACTACTTCTTGCATAAAATGCTTTTATTTTGGCAGCTGATGCTGGTATACTTGCACTTCAGTTTGTTGTGGGAGTGGTCATTCGTTCATGTTATCCTGAGTCCTTTGCAACACTTTATGAAAATGCATTAAATACAATAACTAGGACTTGTTTGCTTAGCTTTTTGTTTGGTTGAGCATGAAGAGCAGAGCCACATCTTCTATAATACAGTGTGACCATAGATTTTGTGTTGAGAGGCATAAATGCTTGCATAACATAGAAGACACAAGTAACTATGTATCTGTAGATAGCAAGGGTTTCTTATGAGAATTTGACTTTTAATGTTTTGATCTAAATTTTGTCATAGCTGACTATTCCTCACGAAAAATAATAGTAAGAAAAAAACGTCCTGCCTGTTTGGACTTTTTCACCCAAAAATACGCAATAATACCAGGATGGTTATGAGTTGCATGACCTTTCTGCTTTTTGCGACACAGTGCATTTTAAAAAATATCTTTCTCCAAATCATTTCTAAAACTGGAACAATAGTGGTGTGTTTTTTCTTTTTCTTCTAGGATTCCCCAGAATTTGATTTACTATTTGAAAATGCGTTTGACCAATGGGTAGCAAACACAGCTTCAGAAAAATGCACATTCTTTCAGGTTCTACATCACACTTGTCAGCGATACCTTACAGACAAGAAGCCAGAATTTATCAACTGCCAATCTAAAATTATGGGAGGTAAGTGAATCAAAGCTTAATACTTTGCAGTTGGACATGAAATTATTTTTATGTGATTTATTCTGTGTTCAGATGAGCTTGCAGCCTAATGACATCTTGAAATCATGGGTCTGAACATGCTAACTTAGCAGTAAACTAGGCTTCAGCATTTCTCCATCAAGCACCACTTCACACTCTTCTGTTACCTTCTCATTCCTGGTTTTCAGTTCTGAAGGTTACATGCCCTGCCCACCTCGTGACAAGTTGTTCTCCTCCCTCTTTTTAAGCAACCTTGATTTTGGTTTGCCTCTCTGCTTTTGTTCATCCTGAAGTGTTTCTGGGTGGCCTGAAACATCAGCTAAAAGCCTCTTCTGCATCCCTGTTTCCTCACAAGTGGAAGCAAGTGGCTGTATGGTGCCTAATTTTCAGCTAGACTTAAAATAAGTCACGTATCTTAAGGTGAACTTCCAGGATTAGATTTAAAAACATCTGGTTAGGTTAAAAAAAAGTATGGTCAATATGTGAAATAATCAGTATTGACAATCTACTTCCTGAGTAACAAAACCTATTTTAGGAGGATTTTCACATATTTCACAAAATATTCTTTAGGAAAATAAAATTGTTTAGTTATTCCTAGTTACTCCTTTAGTCTGAAATGTCTGAAAATAGGCTCTTTCTTTGTGTGCTCTAAACCAGAACACTTAAAACTTCTACACCTCCCGTGTTCAGTGGGAATAAAAATTTGTTTTTCTCAATGAGCCCACAAACTATAAAAGAGAAGTGCAAGCTGACTTGAGATTCCATTTAGTTGGGTTTTTTTCCCCCCCAATAGGCATGGCTTATAAATACAGGGAGTCTTGCTCTTTTTTTTTTTTTGTGGAAATTCATCTCTCATACATCTAGAATATATTCCTATATGATATTATCAGAAGTATTATTTTCTGCACAGACATTTATATGTTCGTTTTTTCTCACTGTTATTTTGTCCCTTTCCTCTAAAACACCAAAAATAAACTTGAAGGGAGAAGCCATCTCCAGTTTGGTGCTTTCATTTTAGCTGCTGAAACTGGTAACAGACACAGATAACTTTGTCAATCAATAGTTTTCTTTTAGTGTCTTCTCAAACTAAGAAAAAATGTGCAAGATTTCTTGTAAGTGTCTTCTCTCATTTTTTCTTTTCCACATTAATAAGATTTCCTTTGTTTTCTTTTTGCTGGTGGTGAGGAGGGAGCTGCACTAATGGGTGAAGATATACTCTACAATTTTTCTATTTCATATGTGAAGCCTCACGTTGGTTATCAGTTTGCTAATGTTTCTCACTTCCATCCTTCCTGCAAATAAGTTGTCATTAATAAACCACCATGCATTTCGTCTTTGAACTTGTATTATTCTCCTAAGCTTGACCTGTCCAAAATTGAGTTCCTGATTCAACTGACCCAGTTACTAACTTCATCCTAAACAAGTGTCATCACAGTGGAAAAAAAATTGTCGCTGAGGTTCGTAAACATATGCTTAACTTCTACTTTTTCAACACATACTAGACCCTACCATGTCCCATGAAGCATACCCACATTCTCCCTTTGACAACTTCCTAGAAAAAGTGGGAGTATTCAGTAATCCTCTGATAGCAGATGGCGACCATTTCCATATTCCTTGCATGTCATACTGACTGGGCACAAATCTGGTCTGTGTGTGTGTACACACACAGTGCTGTGTACAGACGCCATATAGGGACTAATAAATCTCCTCATGGATACAGTGCTTCTGCTGTTCTTCACACTATCAACTTTTTCCTCACACTGGGTGATGCACTCCTTGTGGGTAGGTTTAAATTTGACAGAAACGGTAAGAACTGTAAACCAAGTAATAGCTGACCCTAAATTTCAGTGACTTGCTGTGTGTCAGCCTCACAGAGCCAGCTGTGTGTATCAAAACCCATTATGTCCAAAACATGAAATACTAAGAGGTATTTTCTGGAATACACGGTGAAATGTGTTGTTGATCTCAAATTCATCCTGACTAGAGAAAATAAGGTCCAAATGTAGCTAAGCAAACCAAAGAATATACACCTGAAAATACAGCTTGAAATTTATTATATCCAGTTAAGAATTTACAACTTGGATTTTTTTGTTGCTACTGTTTTGTTCGTGTATTTTGCTGACTAGTCAAAGCAGTATATTCAAATAACACTTAAGTTTTAGTGTGGTCAGATTTCTGATGAGGCTTGTCACTTCATCCCCTCAACCAAGGCAGCATAACATTTTAAGTGATATTCTTGTGAACTTTATGGGGTTGTGAAAAGTAATACTTTTTCTTTTGGATGGTTAGCCAGTTATAATACTCTACAAAATTTTTTAAAAATAAGTTATTAGAATATATATATGCATACACGCAGATGCTTTTTAAGTCATTATATAGATATGCATATCATATGTGTAATATATATCTTTTAGCTTATTCATACTTTCAAAAATAAAAAAAATTGCCATCAAAGAACACTTTTTCCCAAGTGGAACTGAAGATGAAAGAACTTGAAGGGCTTGCTTACAAGCCTACTTACCTTATTGAACCTTATTCCTTCCTGAAGGAGAAGAGTGCAGAAAGTGAAATTCATGCTGCTCCTGTTTCTGCAGGAAGTGCTTAGGAGCTTAGCTTTAAGTAAATAAGGATGTTCCTGTGGATCTCCAGACCCTCTTCATGGCCTTCCTCCTTTTACCTCCTTTCTCTCTTATACACACACACAGACACACACACACTTCCCCCTATAGACCAGAGCCCTGCCAGTGGCTCTTCTGCAGAATCATTGCTTGCCTTATTTTCATTTGAGTGTCATGTAAGTATAGTCTGCAGAGTTAAATAGGCTAGACTGTTTTCTGTAACTTGATTAATGGCATCAGTACTTGCAGCAATAATGAGAACTGACTGAAGGTGTGGGTGCTAATTCTGAGAACAAAAGAACAAATTCGAGTTTAGGCAGACTGTAACAAGATTCCTCCTACTAGTGCCTTATACTAAATATTTCAAGTTTGTCTTTTGTTTAGAATTTAGGTGAGCCCTCTCCATAGTTTACATGCATTCTGGATGTTATGGTGGAGAAGAAAGGCAGGCTGTGGGGCTAGAGGGCTTTTTTTCACTGAGGTAGGAAATACTTTCCGCTTATGTACCTTTATAACATAGAGGTTCTGATAGTGGAGTGTGTCTGATTTGGAGTATCTTTCTGTTACGTTGTTAATTGGTGGCCACGTTAGGTTCTATTGCTTTTACATCAGTAATATAAAAAGCAAAGTTGGAGATGGCTGGTGTGCAGAAATTTCATCACTTAGAGGTTGTGTTCATTAGAACAGCTTGATTCTTGACATAACATTAAACTGACATTGAGGATGCAGTTGACTCTCATTTCTGCATAGAATCTTGAGATACAGCATTTCAAGCTCTTCAAAGATTAACTCTGGGCATATAATAAAGAACAAACATTTGCTGCCACCTTTAGATGCATATTAGAAATGCATTTGGTTTTAAGCTTTGTCTTGCCTATATGCATTGGTATTTAACAGTTGTTCTGCTGAATTAATCAAAATATTCTTGGAAACCCAAAATGATGACATCTTTGCCCTTGTAACCTTTTCTGTAGGACACCTTGCAGGAGTTATTAATGAATCATTCTTTTTCCCTCCAAGAATAAAATGCCAGTGCGAGAATGGTAATGAGTACTTTTTCCATACAATATTACTCATCTTGGCTTAGAACTATTGAGACCTGCTAAGCATACAGTGGTGTTTACCACACTGAGCAAGATTAATGACTGACTAAAGGAGATGAACTAAAACTTGTGTTAGGAATTGCCCTGAGCATCCTCATGTCGTGGGTGGCATCCCTGTCTGTGGTGGGCGTTTGAAACTAGATCACCTTTAAAGGTCCCTTTCAACCGAGGCCATTTTATGATTCTGCGAATTAGGATAGGAAAAAAGACAATCGTTGCCCTCCCTCCTGTCAAACACCTGGTAGTTGGTGGTTCGTTTTCAGTTCTTACCTAATAGAGATTGAAAAAAGTGAGTATTTGAACATACTATTCTTGCAGACATGCATTACACTTGTAAATTAATTCTGATGAAAATGAATTTGACCCCAAAGTTCTGTAAAAAAAAAAAACACAAAAACTTTAAAAAAAAGACAAATTATCTGAGATATATGTCATTTTGGTGGTGTTTTGCTGATTTGAAATGATGAATCAGATTTAGCCATGTTCCCATACAGAAACAAGAAATTTTTTTTGCAGTTTATTTAGGTATTTCTTGCCAACATATACCAAATACTCCATTATTGTCATTCTAGAGATAAAATATTAGAAACTAATTTTCTGCTGCCAAAGACCATTTCAGGTGCTTGCTTTTATGCCCTGCATATTCATGTCAAGATTAATTCTGCTTTGCAATTTTATTTAACTGGATGTATTTTAGTGATCTAAAGCATAAAAGCCATGTGTTGAGACTAAAATGGATAAGAATAGTTGAGTTCTTTTTCCATAGAAATTTGGCATATAATCAGAGCTCTAAATTAAGTTTCTAAAAGGGGAATCTTATTTAAAAAAAAAGTACATTATGTTCTTGCAAAATCTGTAGGGATACATAAATTGAGAAGGGACATTTATCATTATAAAGGTTGGTTCCTTTTTTTGATCTGTATAACTCTGAGACGAGGTAATGTAGAAAGCATTAACCAATATATTTGCTTGACTTTCTGAAGATTGAAGGTCTAAATGAGCTGTTATCTTCAAGATGCAGAATATTGCTGTTTGCCATAGAAATGGGATTTTTTTTTTTTTGTATCGAGTTGTTAGGTTTTGATGTTTACAGAGCCAGATTGGAGTTCTGTGCTTTGTTATAGTTACTGATTCTGAAAGTTTCTGGTTGGTTAGGCTGTCATCAATTATAAATATTAATTATTATTGAAAATATTACTACTTAAGTTAGCATTAATCTTACAAATGTATTAGATTAGAATTTAAAGTTTTCAAGTTTAAACACATTTTTCAGTTTGGAAATCAGGTAAAGGTTGTGTTAATATGAAATTGATCCTAGTCCTGTATTTCCTTAATTTATAACCAATACACATTATACAGTAACATCCTGTCCTGGCATCAATGCCAGTATTTAAGAACATTAATGGGAGAAGATAAGTTTTTCTGAAAGACATTTGTGACCTGTCCATTCAGCTTGGGTATGTCATAACTCAGGTGTGCTAAGACCAATCGATGAGTAAAGAAGAAAAATACCAACCTTCAGCTTACTTATCAGCTTACTTAATCCTTGTTCTGTATATTCTCCAGAACTACTAGAGATGTAAAACAGAATTGCTTTTCTGTTTCTTTTAAAGAAGGAAAAAAAAGCAGTCCTGGGTGACAGACAAATGAAATCTGTGAAGGGAAAGTTAACTTCTAATTTGAGTACTTTGACTAAACTTTAATACTGTATTGATGTAGGAAGGTGGAGACATCAAACTCTATGGTGATGTTGAACCCTAGAAGAATCCAAAGTGTGTGAATGTAGTTGGCTTGGAAAACTATAAGTAACACCCCTTTTTAATTTGAACATGCATATTAGCGCTAAGACCAGATCATGACCAAAAAAAATAAAGTATAAAGAAAATAAAAAAGCCCTTATCTATGAAAACCCTACCTACGACAAGGAAAACTGGCCCCCATGTTGCGTTGCAGGGAATGAACGCTGAGGATCACATCCTCCAGCTCTGCAGTTAAGATGAAATACAACTGCCTGGACTCATAAACTAACTATGATATTAATAAAAAGTTTGCAACATGTTTCAAATGCTCGATGCAGGTAGCTGGTATTTGCAGTGCTTTCCTATAGAAAGTTGCTGATAAGTAAGCTGAAGGTTGATGTTTTTCTTCTTTATTCATTGATTGGTCTTAGCACACCTGAGTTATGACATACTCAGTTTGTCAGTCATGTCAGCCCATCTCAAGGACTTCTTGAGGCACTTCTTACCCAAAGGTGGAATTTATCTTGAATGTAATTTATGATCGTACTGGCAGAGCTATTCACTGCCAGTTTTACCCTGATTTCTTTTACTGAGATACCTTTTACTGTTTCACCTCGCCTAGCTTCATTAGTTTAGTGTTTTTAATAGATTTTGAAGGTACAAGTCTGATTTACTTTTACTCAGTATATTTATACTTATATAGGTATGTTTGTGTATTGATAAAACATAGGCTTGGGTTTGAATATATATTTTACAGCATTTTGGAATTCATCAGTTCTTGCTTGAAATGAGATAGATGCCAGTTCTGTTTTGTGCTTCTGTGCATTGCTTGATTGGTGAAAGCTATCTTCTAGTCACCTCTGTGTGCAACCAAGCAAGACCAGACAAGAGTTTCTTCATCCTATATAAAACTTCCTTTGATCTAGCTGACTTGTGGTGTGGAAAGGTGATTGTCTTTGTTCATAATGACTTCAGAACTATTAGAAATGTAAAATAGAATTGCTTTTCTATTTCTTTAAAAAAGGAAAAAAAACCAGCCTTGGTTGATAGACACATGTATAAAAGGGAAAAATTCACCATCTGAATGCCCAGCTGTTTAAAAGACTAAAATCTTCCTTTTCTTTTCCTGCAACCCAGTATTCCTTATGTTTTCTCTTTAGTTCACTGTTATGGCATTTAATGCAGCATTTTTCCCAGTCTGGAATGTGAATGCAAGTGGTGCATCAATAGTAATAACTATTCAAAATACCTCTATGGAACCTACTTCGTTGAATGAACCCAGATCCATTTCTGAATATTTCTGAGCTTCTTAGACCCTCGAGAATAAATTTTGCATAAATTCTTAGGTTACTTGAGACCAGAAAACTCAAATGAAGCATTAAATAACAGCTTGTTCTTAATGACAGTGCTCTGAATATTTGACCTCGTCTTGTTTGTAAATCACACAGCCACTAACTCATTTGAAATGTGCAAAGCTGTATGGTGCTTAATGAATTGCTGTATATTTGCTGCAGAGTTGTCCTTTTGTTATCTTTTTGAATTTTGATTCTTTCCAGTGCCTGTCAGAAAGAATAGGACTTAATCTAAAGAATCACTTCTTGATCTTCTGGATGAAAATCCGGTATACCATGTTTTTCATTATCAATCCCCATGAAAGTCATAAGGCAATGACATTACTATATATCAGAACGAAGTCAATAGGAAGTGTGAATTATCTTGTACTTGTTGTCCAGCTTTGTCTCCATTCCAAAAATCATTCTAAACTTAGTACATTGTAGTCCATCATGACTAACAGGGATTCGTTAGTGTGGACATTTTCAGTCTTCTGAACTTCTCCTGGTGACACAGATAGGATCAGTTCAGTATATGTAATGGCTCTCTTCCTGCTTTGATAGCATAGGTAATTTTTCTTCGGAAGCATATGAGCATTTTCTTTATCTTTCACAGTTCCCATATTGACATAAGAAAGTAGAAGACCTTGTTTGGATAGTCTTATTTTCTAACAGGTTTTTTTTCTTGATTGTTCAGATGCAATATTTATTTGATAGCTGTGTTTTAATTTGTAGCATGTATAGTATAAAGGCTGCAGGGTTTTGCTGTTTTTCATTTTTTTGTATTTTTTGGTGGTTTATTGCTTTATTGTAAACCTGGTATTTGAAAACATGGAACTCAGAATACGCTGTGACAGTGGAAAAAATCAGCCTTGTTTTCCTCCTGACGTGTTCTCACAATTCAAATTACCTTTGAATATGGCTTTCCAGGTTCAGAACCTCCAAAACATAAATTGGAAAATCAAATTTAAATGTTTGAAAAAGTCCATGCTAGATCTGTGTGAGGACAAGGCAAATGACATGAGTTAAACTACATTCTTCATCTCCAGATTTTCTGGGAATAGTAGGGAAGGAGGATAAAAAAAGTTGTTCCACAGCTGGGATGTTGGGAGGTGATCCACTTATTCCGCATTGTAATAAAACATAATCCTTTCCAGGTCACCTGGAGTAGAACTTCCAGATTCAGGAGCCTGGTTAAAGGAATTAGATGTAATTTTAGTTGTTCTGTGTGCTAATACGTAGTTAATTTTGTGTCCAGCAAAACTAAATCTACAACAAAGAAATACTATTAAGTATTTTATTGCTGAACATAAAATACTCCATATTTTTATCTCTTTCTTCCATTTGAATTCTGTGTACATCATTTTTTTAAGTCTACTGGCAATGCTGTTGCATAAAACAGCCCATTTTAATGCTGTCTAATTCTGTTTTCCACCCCCTGATTTTAACAGTCATTCTATCCTAGCTTAATTATATATATATTCAGCATCCACATTTGAATAGAATGTTAGTCCCTACTCTACTTTGACTTCAAACAAAAAACTATTTTTTGGGTGTCTAGCGTCTTTAATTTGGTCTCCAAATGAATGTATATGAAAGCTTGCTCCTAACCCAGGTTTCTAACCTCTTTAGATTTCTAACATTGAAGAGGTAAATTTAAAATACAGAATTGTAGACCAATCAGTCTAGGTAGCAGATAAAGAGAAAAATGTCTTTCAGGCTACTTAAGCCATTTGAAATATAACTCACAGAATTTAGTTGCAATGACTTGATATTTTGATATTCATGGATTAGCATTACTGTTTCATATAAAATATTGAGAAATAGAACACAATGCATAGTCTTGATGATGTCTCAGGCCGAAGTGTTGGATTTTTTGTTATTCAGAATTACTAACAAAAGGATTGTTTCAGAATGCCCACTGTGGCATGGTAGTAGTTTCTAAGTAGGTAATTTATTGATTTTCTGTCTTTCTCTTCACAGTATTTAAACGCACTCATAAAATGCAAAATAGATTAGATCTACATCACCTTCACTCACTGTAGACTTCATTGCATTACATATTTTTCTTCATTAAAATAATACGTGGTTGATAGATCTGTATAACATTTTCTGTTCTCTCTCCACTGCCAGACCACCAACATCAAATGGGATTTTTCCCTATTTGATTTTATTTATGTTTGGCAAAGATATAAAATTACTACCTTGGCTGGGTGCTGTTTCTGCTTATCAGTACATACCCTTAGTTTACACACGTATATAAACACTATTCTTTCTTTGTTTCCTTCTCCCCTCCTTCCTTCTCCTTTAAAGGCTGGTGCTAATATGGTGCTTTAAAGCTGGTTATAGATTTGGGCAGGAAGGTACAGAGTGTAAAGTTCTCTCAAGTGTTGACTTAAGGCTGCCAGTTTGGAGAATCATTGCTAGCCTGGAGAGGTTTCTAGTAGCATATCCTTTCACTTTAGACAAATCAAGGTCTTTCAGACTCCCTTATCGCCCTTCTGGAACCACATCAGACTCCTCTTCATTCACTGTGAACTTCAGCTCGAGGTTAGTTGGCAATTGAGTACCTGTGATTGCTATACAAGGTTCATGCTTGATAGTGATGCAAAAGTGAAGAAATACTATTCTTTCAGTTTCTCATTTAGAACATTTTCACAAAGTTGTGATTAAAAAAGCTCATGCAAATATGTCGAGCATAATTCAGCTAGTAATACCCTTAATCTAGTTATAACAGTCTTGAAATCAGAGCATTTACTCAGGTCCTCAGATAGACTTTGCAGCCTCTTCTGAGTGCAGCTATGACAGTATTGTTTGCAAGACCCTGGATAGCTAGCAGTCCACATCTGGAATGGCTACATAGGCTGCAGTCATTGCAGGAATCTGAAATATACACAAATTCTTCAGTCAGTCAGTACAGAGAAAACGTGTAGCTTTCTTTTTTAGCTTTTTTTGAGTTAAATAGGTTAAACCTAAGGCTAAAACAAGAACTGGAATGTTACCCACTAAACTGATTTTTTTTTTTCCCCATCTTAAAATGTACCTTGCAAATCTAAGGAGCTGACATGACTAATGAGAGCAGAGGAAGAAACTTATCTCTGTTGTCAATAAGGCTTATCTTGTTTTGTTGCTTGCTAATGAAGATGCTGAACAGTCAGGATTATCGTTTTGCCTCCTACACCCTCTGTAATTGGTAGGGCCTTTTTAAAAGTATAATGTTATGATACACAAGGTATTGTTTGTTATTGTTAGAAAGAACTTGCAAGCATCTGTTTAACTCCCAGGGTTATAGGTATTACATAACTACTAGCAGGAACAAAATATGCTTTTTCTTCATGTAAGAGTTGAGATAAATTTGCCCTCTTTTGGCCTTAAAAGTGCAAGGTTTCAGATACACAAAAATAAATCATATGCAGATGTAAATAATGTTCAGAAGCAATGAAGTGACAAGCTAGGGTTATATTAGAACATACCACAATAGAAAATATTTTATGTTACTATGACTGATATTATAGGCTTTATTTCATGCGTTGCAGATCAGGAAGACTGAAAAGTATGGGGTCAAATCTGAATAGTTTTATTGAGGTTTAAATAGCAGTTAGAATATACTGGGTTTTTTCTCCTTTTTCTGTCTTACATGCTTTGGACAAAATATCAGATTAGATGAAATTTAATCTAAAAGTCTCTTTGCATGAACACAAGATGCAATATTTGCCATCTTTTTATATTTACATCTGTTCCTGGCCACTTGTGGTATTAATGGATATTAAAAGATCCAGATGTGTCAGAAGAAATTGCCTACCCCACATGAGAACAGGGGAAAGTACTGTAACCAGTCTTAATTTGAGATCACTTCTTTCTCTGAAACCTGTACTACTTTACAGGGCAGAATAAGATTTTTACAAAGGTGGAACCATTGATTGTGTCCATTGTGAGTACAGTGACTCTTAATGTTGCATGACCAGTAAAGGCTAAATTAAGTGCAGATATAAGAACCACTTATGTCACAATAGTTAGCAGATTTGGTAAGTAATGATTTTTTTGAAGGCCATAAACTTTCCACATTCAGGTACAAAGACCTTCAGAAGTCTTTTGTTTACTTTCAAAGAAGGTGAAAGTCCACGGAAATCCTCCTGTCCAGGCTGAGCTGTGAGACTTCTAGATTTTATGGTTCAAATCCAAGTTGGGAAGTGAGTTATCCTTGGAAGATAAATTGAGAAGTTAATGTTCAGATTTAAGTTCAGATTCAAGTTTTCAGAGCTGTAAATTCATTGAAGGTTCTACTTTCTATGAATGTTCTGTCTTTCAGATCACTTAGTCGTCCCTTCTGGATGATAATTTAAATATTGAAATTATCTAGAGAACATACCATTCATGTGATACAGGAATTCATTAAATTGTAAGAGTGTATTATCTTACAGGATTACAATCACAGAAGTACTGTTTCTATAATCTCCTACTTATTATCTCAAGCTGTTTAATAAGGCTTTCACATGGCTGTTTAAGAGAGGTCAGAAATGTTTTTTCTGTTCAGGTCTTTTTAGTAGCTGTTTTCTCTTTTATTCAAAAGAGCTCTTAACCGAGGCTATCAGCACAGTACCAATATAAATGAAAGGATGTGTAACAGCTGGCAGGGAGGTGACAGGGATGAAGAAGGAGGGGAAGAATGTGTTTGTCCTGTGGACCTTTATAATCAGCTGTTGGGTTACAGATGTGATGGAAAGCCTTGGGTTAGTGTTAGTCTAGGAAATGTAACACTCTGGTAATGATGATTTTAACAAAGCAAATGTGCTCAGCAAGGAGAGGCAGCGTATGAATGTGTGAAGTGCCACCATCGGTTGAAATTTCATCAGTCTAAATACATTGATTTTGAAATACCGTAACTTCCTGAGTTCACTTAGTCCTTTATCATTCCTGTGGTGTTTCTTGGGGATCATTCCAGACTAAATTGTTCCTTATTGTGAGCAGTTTCAAGACAATTTTAGCAGTGGAAGAGATTTGCATTCATGTCTTCAGTGCTGTGTTGCAGTAATGAGCAGCTCTTAATTTTTTTTTTTTGTGGCATAATTCTTTCTTTCAACAAAATGTATGATTTCAGTTGGTGAATATAGCTAATATGTGGGAGTCACCCAAACCTTGACAGACTAGGAGAAACTTTCAGATTAGCAAAACTTGTAATCTCCTCTTGAGCTTCCTGTGGTCACTTGCTTCATTCTGAAGTATTGTTTTTGGTGATTCAGTACAGTCTGGATGGTGGAAAAAGAGATGGGGTTTTTGTAAAATTCTGTCTATAAGAGCAACATTCAAGTTGATTTTTATTGACAGTAGTTGATTGAAACAGATGAGAGTAATGTGCATAATTAGCAGAGAAAACTATTCAGGCATAAACATAGTGATACCAATTTTAGGTGGTTTGGATGGTGCTAAAATATTGCCCTTAAATGTATAGCTCCTGGATGGCCCTGAGGACAGGGCTGGCTGAGCCAGTCATTCTCAGGTCAGTTGCTGCATTTTTCATTTGATGTTTTCCAACCGTTGCTCTTGACTGATTTCATCCTGACCTTGACCAGTTCTTACTCAGTGTTCATTCTTACTTGTGAGCCATAACTTTATTTTTAGTTTATGTGACAACAGAAGTTGGTGATTTTGAATATGCTGTTTAAATAGCAAACACAGAATTTTCAGTCACTTATCTGACGAAGAAATAGGAATCTATTGACAAACGCACTGTCTTTCATGCCTCCATTGTAGCAGGTTAATGCATTATGTTTCTCAATAATAATTAACACTACTTAAGCAGAAGCTCAATCAATAGTATTGACACAATGTCTGCAAGAAATAGCTTTATTGAGAAAAATCCTGTGGTTCATCTTCAGGGCATGTTGCTGTCCAAATCTCCCACCCACCCTAAAAGAAATGTCAATGCTTTGGTGAATTCAGTTTGAAACAAAACAATGAAATTGCATCAGGAGATGTGTTAACCCTTTGCCTTGCCTCGACAGGGAAAAGGTGTATTAGGCTTTATATTGATTTTGGCTGATTTGGAGCTTATTTTTCTTCATAATATCCAGTACAGTGTTGTATTTTAGATTTGTGACCAAAACTGTGTTGGTAACACAGCAGTGTTTTAGGTGAGGTGTGCTTACACAGTGTCAAGACCTTCATGGTCTCCTCATTCTCCCTGCGCCCAGTGAATGGCCTGGGAGGGGACACAAGCAGGGAAGCTGACCAAAACTGACCAAGGAGATGCTCCATGCCATGTAACAGCATGCTCAACAATAAAACTGGAGGGGAAACTGCCTTTTCCCAAGGTAGCCATTGCTCAGGGACTAGCTGAGCATTCAGCCAGTGGTGAGTGTTGGGTGATGAGTGATTCTTTTTGCGTAATTTGTACCACAGGCTTTCATTAAAAATAGATTTATTTTCTAAAAAAATATTAAATATAATTCTTCATAGTAGTCACTGGTTGGGGGATTTCCTTATCCTATATGAAATCTGTTTCATCATTGTGAATATTTCCAACAGAAAAATATTCTGATTTTGAACCGAATTTGTTTGGGTATTTCAGTTTGTGGTCATGAAGAAATGTACTAAGTACAGCATTTCGCTACTGCCAGAAATGGCTGGAAGGATTTAACCAAAAAAAACCCTGTGCCTTTTCTTTATAGGAAGACATTAACATAATTAAAAATTGACATGGGAGTTATCCCATTTCCAGTTATTTAACCTGTTAGCTGATCAAAACCAGCAAAGCTTGCAATTTTTTCAGTTCACAACTCTCACAGCTCTCACTTGTGACCCCAGGGGAACAGCATTTAAACACAATTAAAATAAATAATGCAATCTAAATAATGGTATCTCTAAAGACCAGTTAGTTTCTTCACATACTTGATTGATGGCAGTATTCCTGTATCTTTTGGGTATTGCGTGTGGTGGCTAAAGGATGTACTTTTCACTGTGTATGGTAAAAGTCCTAAAGCTGACTTCATGGGGTAGAGCCTCTGATACAGCTGGAATTGTAGAATATCCTGAGTTGGAAGAGACCTACAAAGGCCATCAAAGTTCAGCTCCTGGCTCTGCACAGGACACCCCAGGAGTCACACCATGTGCCTGAGAGCATTGTCTAAATGCTTCTTGAACTCTGTCATGCTGGTGCTGTGACCACTGCCATGGGGAGCCCATTCCACTGCCCAACCAGCCTCTGGGTAAAAAACATTTTTCTAATATCCAAAATAAACTGAAGAGATCAGTGCCTGCTCCTCCTCTTTCCCTCATGAGGAAGTTGCAGACTGCTCTGAGGTCTGCCCTCAGTCTCCTTCAGGCTGAACAGCCAAATGACCTCAACCACTCCTCATGTAGCTTCTCCTCTAGATTCTTCACCATCATTGTAGTCTTTTTTTGGACACTCTCTAATAGCTTTATATCCTTTGTGTGTTGTGGTGCCCAAAACTGCACACAGGACTTGAGGTGAGCAGAGCAGAGTGGGACAATCCCCTCCCTTGCCCGGCTGGTGATGCTGTGCCTGACGTACCCCAGGACACCCTTGGCCCTCCTGGCTGCAAGGGCACTGCTGACTCATGTTCAACTTGACATTGACCTGGATCTTTCCATGGCACTGCTCTTGTTCCTCAGTCTGTACATAAATCTAGGGTTGCCCCATCCCAGGTGCAGGAACCAGCACTTTCCTTTATTGAACTTCATGTAGTTGGTGATCGCCCAGCCCTCTGATTTGTCAAGGTCTTTCTGCAGGGCCTCTCTTCCTTTGAGGGAGCCAACAGCTCCTCCCAATTTAGTATTGTCTGCAAACTTACTCAGTATACATTTGAGTCTTGCAACCAAATCCTTTTTGACGGCATTGAAAATAGGGCCCTGCAGAACCCATTGGTGACAGATGGCCAGTCTGTTGTCACCCCATTCACTGTAACCCTTTGAGCCTGACCCATGAGCCAGTTGCTCACCCATCACATGATATGTTTATCCAGCTGTATGCTGGACATTTTGTCCAGAAGGATCCTGTGAGAGATGGTATCAGAAGTTTTACTGAAATCCTAAAAGATTCCATCAACATGAAAAACATTTCTCAGGATATTTTGAGTCAGAGTAGTTACCTCCTGAAGAACAGCTTAAAAGTTTTGCAGGTTGTTGGTGATTTATTCATAGGAACTATTTTCCAATACGTCCAGTGCAAGTGTTGCTATTCCTGCAGTGATACTAATACAAGGATGAGGCATAGTCAGTCATACCAGCAACCACCTACACATGCTCTAGAAATACACTGATGAAATTCCATAGACTACTGACATGTAGGTTTCTGAGTTGCTCATAGATGAGATTTTTTTTTTTATTGTTTTAGTGACATTCCATTGGTAAAAATTCTCCAAAAGTAGTTCTTCAGAACAGTCTCAGAATAGCAGCTTCTCTGCAAGTCATGCCCGTGAGACAATACAGCAGATCTTACCTGGAGAGAACACAATATTGTGTTAGCTAGAGGGAAAAGCAGTTACTGTCACTGTGCCAAACTTTCAAGTTCATTCTTCTTTGCTGAAAATAATGTGGAGAAATAGATACCAATCTTTGGCCACAAATCTACAAATATTTTTAGAAGTATAGAAAACAGAGAGTATTTTAGGAGTATAAAAAATGAAGAATATTTGTCTTCTGTAGTCTCCTATTGATGTGACAGAAGGTCAGCAATATGTTAAATTCTGCTCCCCAGCACATTTTAAGACTTCAGAAGATGCTTAATTTTATAAGGTTATCCATGTAGCTTGCTTCCCTTGAATTCAGCAGAGACTTTGTGATCTTGTAAACAACAGATTTAATTCAGTGTTGAGAGCTTTTAAAATTCTTATCCTAGAAAACTAACACTGTACAAGAGGCTAAAGCCATTAGATCACACCACCAAAAAAGGAAAACTATTTCCAGTGCAGTGTTGCTCAGTATGTGTGTTTATTGGAAAAGCTGCCTGAACAGAAGCCAAAATAATAATCTCCTTAAAAAATTATGAACAAAGTAGCAATTGACTGAAAAATTTTAAAGTAAGCAAGTGTGCAATATAGAAAGTTGTTTGGTTTTACAACAAAGCCTCGGTGTCTGAAGGGAGACCACTTGAAAAGATTAATTCCTGTCTCTGCAAAGTTCCAGCTCACAGTATTGTTAGATATTAATCTCTTCAACAATAATGCCAGCTGTTCTATTCCTTTTCTAAATGCAGCAATAGAAAAAAACCCCAAAAAACCCCCTGTAGCAGTCCCACATCCTATACATCCATTTTTTTATCTGCCAATGTGAAAAATGTAACAATATTCGTATACAGGAGGCCAGGGTGCTCTTTTATTGGTATTTCTCATCCTGACTCATCATCTGTGAGTCACTATGTGTAGGTTCTTTAGTCTCTCCCTCACCTCTATAGTTTAATACTAGTTGTGTTTTAGTTTAATAAAATTGTAAGGTAGTTTTCTTTATCTCAGGAATTCCTGCATATGCAGCTTCTATTGTGTTCCACAGGCTACTCAGGGCAACCTTTAGTTTCACTATCCATTGTTTGTTTGGCCTTTCTAAGGAAAGGATTATTATTTGAAAACTGGCTCTGAGAGGGTCGATTGTTCTTTTTTCTAATGAAACTGTGTGCTAGTTTCATCTGTGTTAATTTTTTTCACAGTGGCTGGTACGGGGCAATGTTTTAGATTTGTGCTGAACACAGGGTTGATAATATGGAGATGTTTTTGTTATTGCTGAGCTGGGCTTACACAGAACCAAGGCCTTTTCCACTTTTCATACAACCACGCTGGCGAGGAAGCTTGGGGTGCATGGGAGGGTGGGAGGAGGAGAGACAGGTTGGACAACTGACCAAAGGGCTATTCCAGGCCAAATGATGTCATGCTCTGCACATAAGGTGGGAGGAAGAAGGAGGAAGGGGAGAAAGTTTGGGGTAATGACATTTGTTTTCATGCTGAGCTGTTACTGTATGATGGGTGCCTACTCTCCTGGAGATGGCTGAACCCCTGCTTGCCCATGGGAAGCAGTGAATTAATGTCTTGTTTTACTTTGCTTTAGTGCATAGCTTTTGCTTTCCCTGTTAAACTGTCTGTTTCTCACCCCATCAGTTTTCTGATTTTTACCTTTCCAGTTCTCTCCCCAGTCCTACTGGTGGGAGAGTGAGCAAGCAGCTGCGTGGTGCTTGGTTGTTGGCTGGAGCTAAACTACAACAAATTAGTAGCAAAATAGCAAGTTTGTGTTTGGGTTTGATTTTTTAACCTGAGAATATTTTTGAAGTAGATACACTTCTCAGATTAATGATAAAAGCAGTGTGTTTGTGTCTGTTTTCACTTGTCTTTGTGTGTCTGTAAGAACAGCAGACTTTAACAGCAGATTTGCTGTAGCGCTCACTTCAGCTGTGTTGAATTTGTTTCATACCTTTACCAGAATAATTCAACTTAAAGTATTATATATTTGGGTTTAATGCTGGTGAAAAAAGGACAGCCAGGACAACCAGGGGATCAAGCCCAACCATCATGGATTTACGAAAGGAAGGTGCTGCTTGACTCCCCTGATGTCCTTCTATGACAAAGTGACTTGCTCAGTAGATGAGGGGAAGGCGGTGGATGTTGTTTATCTAGACTTCAGTAAAGTGCTTGACACCAACTCCCACAGCATCCTCCTAGATCAGCTGCCTGCTTGCGGCTTGGGTGGACTCTTCGATGGTTAAAAATCTGGCTGGATGTCCAGGCCCAAAGAGTTGTGGTGAATGGAACTAAAATCCAGTTGGCGACCCATCACTGGCAGTGTTCCCCAGGGCTCAGTTTTGGGGCTGGTCCTGTTTAACATCTTTATTGATGATCTGGATGTGGGGATTGAGGGCACCCTCAGTAGATTTGCAGATGATACTAAGATGAGTGGGAGTGCTGATCTCTCGAGGGAAGGAAGGCTCTACAGAGGGATCTGGACAGACTCAATCAGTGGGCTGAGGACAGCAGCATGAGGTTCAGTGAGGCAAAGTGCCTGGTCCTGCACTTGGGTCGCAGCAATCCCAGGGAGCGCTAAAAGATGGGGCAAGAGTGGCAGAAAGGAGCTTGGTGCTGGTCAACAGCAGGCTCAGTGTGAGCCAGCAGTGGGCCCAGGTGGCCAAGAAGGCCAGTGGCATCTTGGACTGTATCAGAAATAGTGTGGCCAGCAGGACTAGGGAAGTGACCATCCCTCTGTACTCAGCATTGGTGAGGCCACACCTCGAGCACTGCGTTCAGTTTTGGGCCCCTCACTTTAAAAAGGCCACTGAAGTACTGGAACGTGGCCAGTGAAGGGCAACAAGGCTTGTGAGAGGTCTAGAGAACTTGTCTTACGAGGAACAGCTGAGGGAGCTGGGTTTGTTTTGTCTCAAAGAGGCTCGGGGGGATCTTAACTTTCTCTACGACCACCTGAAGAGAGGTTGTAGTGAAGTGAGGCCAGTCCAGATAGCACATCAGCTGTAGAGCATTATAAATTAAATTAATTATATTTAATACAAAGCATATATATACTTGAGTGCTCTAATGGCTTCTTTTGGTGTTGCAGGAAACAGCATACTCCATTCAGCAGCAGACAGTGTGACAAGCGCAGTACAGAAGGCAAGTCAGGCCTTGAATGAGCGTGGTGAAAGGCTAGGTCGTGCAGAAGAAAAGACAGAGGAGCTGAAAAACAGTGCTCAGCAGTTTGCAGAAACTGCACATAAGGTAAGATTTCAGCAGGATAAGATTCAGTAGGTTAAAGTCACACATTTGTCTGTCAGAGTTTGTTGAATGAAAGCATGTATCTATACTTATCTGTATAAAGTCTTGAACCTAGCTCAGGGTATGGATCAAATCCTGCTTGTGACACCGTCCTCACCTTCTTTGCCTCTAAAAAATCCCTTCCATTTGTTGGTGACTGCACAGGATCTTCAAGTTATAAATTCTGTATAGTAAAAACTTCTCAGAGTTGCCTGACAAAGACAGATTTAAAAAAAAAAAAAAACTTGCTATTTGAGGAAAGAAAGAAAAAAAAAGTGTTGGTTTAAGTTTTTTCATGCTGAAATGCATTTCTAGTATATCTATACAAATATTAATGTTTTTAAAAAAGCATGTTTGTAACCAAGTCCTTGAGTATCAATGGCTTAGTTTAGTTTGAGTCATTTATTGGTCATCATTTCACCAGTAGCAAATGAGTAAATTTTAACTGCCCTTACCAGTTCTGTTTTCAAGGTAATTTCCCAGAGGGTTCACTCATCTCATCTTTGTTAGCATGCTATTATCTTCAGGTAGCAATTTTTTATTATGTGGAACCTACCCCTAAGCTCTCTGCTTGGTTTGCAAAGTCAGTTTGTCTGCACATTTTATACAGGTTTTAACTCACTTCATCTCTTTCTTCTCCCTCTCATTCCCAGTTAAGTCCATTTTTGAATTACTTGAATTGGAAATAATCAGTAATCACAGAGGTGGAAAGGCAATCAGTCCTTTATTTTTCATCATTATATAGTGGCAGAGCTCCTGAATAGGTGTTTTAAATTGCTTGTCTAGAATTTCTGATTGTAGTTAACAATCAAAATCATTGGGTCAAAATTACTATTCTTTTAAGCATGTCTTTGTTTCTGGTGTCTTGCTGTAGCGTTCCTCACAGATAGCAAAATAATGGAACATTGGGAAACAGAGCTGTGAAAGCAGATAAATCTGCCTCCTTGGCATGGCAAGGGGAGGCTTTGTCTGTATGTCCCAGGAAAGGGAATGACTGCATATCTGTATGCAAAGAAGTTAATGGACTTCAGGCGTCCTTCAGGGAATTTATCTTACAAACCCTTCTTATCCAGACTAGCCACATTAGGTTGCTACAGCTGTCGTTATAGGTGATATCTCTTTAATTAATTTTTTTCGCTCTTTTTCAGCTTGCCATGAAGCACAAATGCTGAGATACTGCCCAAAGTTGCAATCTTCTCAAGAGAAGCTGAAAAGGCTACAATCAGCAACTTTTACAGGAGATCCAGTCTTCTGTGTGCTTTTTCCTTCCTGTTCAGTGGAGATGCATTCTTTCAGTTTCTGTGCAGGAAAAAGTGTTGCATTTCTACCTTTCTGACTTACTTTTGTTCCTCTTTTTTAATATTGCTACACAGTCCTGCGGTACTTTCTACCTGTATTTCAGTTGTTACAGGAGTGAAAGCAAACACTGAAAAAGGACCAAATGACAAGCTGATCAGGATTAAAATAGTAATATTCTTCCGTGGTTGTACAAAAAAAATGATTGAACTGATTGTGGACATGTGTGTGGAAATAAAATCCAAAGAAGGGGTATAATTTTCTTCATTTAATGTAGCATCAGCAGAATGTGAATGAATGTTAGAATTAAACATCTGGGGTTGTAGCTATAGTGGAGGACAAACTGCTTTGTCCTGGGAAACAGAAAAAATTGTTTCTTCTAACTAATGTAGAAAGTGTTGCATGTGCACCAGCATTCAGAAGTGCATATCTGAATTTCATTCATATCAGCATTTTACATGTTCCAATTTTCACTTTCAGGCTGATTATTTGAATAGTATACTGAAACACAAAGAATGTAAGCTTGAGGTTTCAAAATTGAGGAAGAAAGTAATTTTTACATCTATACGCACATAGGCTGTGCCTCAAACACAATCTACAATTTATCAGTCTGATATAAAATAACATTTCTTTTTACCTGTGATTGTGTGGCTAAAGGCTCATGAAAATGAGACTGCAAAGGCCTGGGAAGATGAGAGTACGCTATTTTTAAGACATCTGTTTTTCATAAATTCTACAGTAAGAGCTTTTTGGAACACTTCAGAAATTTTTCTGATTTTAATGACTTTTGTGTTAGCAAGTTATCTGATTTTTAATATAGAGGCTTTCAAAAAGCATGTCTTGGTACACTAGAATCACCTTCTAGTTTGAGTCTCAGCTTTCAATATGTTATCACTGGAAGGGTGACTACTTCATCTGTATTCACTATATGCAATATATGCACTATATTTCTCTCACAAAAATAAGTAGGTTACCTTTTTCCTTCTCAGCTGTTTTCTTAACATTTTTAAGATGGCCTGAAATGCTTTGAGAATGAAAAGGAATAAAAAAAGGAGATGTTGCTTTTTTTCTTTTTTTAAACCAGTAAGCTAGAAAAGAAATCCTTGCAGAAGGTACAACCTTCCTCTTCTGAAAATGCCTGCTCTTCATTTTTGCCCTCATCTTACCAGAGAAAAGCTGGCATTATGTGAATGTACTGTATTCATTGTAGAATATGATTTTTGCATTATTAATGACACAACCATCTAAAATCCTCAGAGCAGTGCTTGTAAGAGAGATAAAAGCTACTGTAGTAATTGAGAATATTTTACTTACTGCAAGCTGAAATAACAGAAAATCTCATGAAAATAGCCATTTCGTAAAAAGATGCTTGCCTTTAGGAAAATATTCTCATTTGGACTAAGGACATTGTCTAGTTAGCTGATTGCATTCAGACTTTACATCTGTTTTGTTTTTGGTTTTTTTCCTGTAATTTAAACAGTTTTGTATGAAGCTTTTTATTTAATTTCACACTGGGAGTTGAGAGAATGGGTCATTTGTGTAGTACCATATGATCATTGAGATATATTTAGCACCAGCTCCAACAGTTACCAAATCTAGCACCTACTGAAATTGAATTTGGCCACTTCTGTTATAAATCAGAACAGGTTCGTTAACAACACAAGTTCTGAACGCTCCGTTGAGCTATGTGTAAGTAATGCTTGCCCTGGAAATGTCTGAATGCTATTGTAGTGACAATGGGTATTTCTGCAATTAACCAGGAAAACGGTGTCTGATTAGAAATTAAACTTCTGCTAGATACAAAATGTTAGGCTATTTTTTCTTTTTAAAGATGGATTATAAATCAGTCAGGGAGTACATTTTTGACCACATAGCTATCTTCTTGTCATATTTTCCACTCTTACAAGTCTTTCTCGCGAGAGGAAGAAGTAGATTCTGAACTGCTGCCACCTAGCCAGTGCTCTAAGCTTGCAAATAATTGGAAGAAATGTCTAAAATACAGGTCAGATAAACCTGAAAAGAATTAGTTGTCTAAATTCAGATCAAAAGGCATAGATTTTCAAGTGTTTACATAAATACCAGCTGGGTAGGACAAGGTCGCAATTGCACTGCTAAGTTCCAGACCTCTTGTGAGTTGAACTGTACTAAAACATTGCTTTAATCTCACCTGAGTTTTTCAGCTTTTTGGGTTGTTTTGTATCTTCCAGTTAAGTCTATTGTTTTTTATCATAACTCAGGACTTTAATTCAACCATCAAAAGTCATTTACTGTGGGAACTTTAAGTAACCTAGTCTTCTGAATGAAGGAAAAGTGGTTTGTCTGTTTACTTTGTTCTTGCTATTCATTAAACTACAAGGTTTGGTAGTTTTTAGGAAAAAAAATCAAGGTGTATAAATGTTTATCCAAAGGTAAATCTTAGAGCATTGCAGTTTCCTTCTGGAACTTAGCTTGTAGTGTATACAACCTAGTATTATTAGATAGTCATGTACATAACATATACTATGATTCAGGTTAATGTTTCATATGAAAGAATGTATTTGTAAATTGTAACAATATTAATAGTTTCTTTATCTTTTTAAAGTTCTGAACAGAATAAAAACAATGTATTGTTAGACTTGACTGCTGTACTGCAAACTCTGTCTTAAAAGGCTACTTTTGTGTCTAGCAAAAGTTGTGCATTATGTGAAATATTAACAAAAATGTGCGCTCTTAAAATTGATCTTAAAGGTAGGTAGGTTTTGCTATGATTTGCCAGAATTGTAATACTTGCTGATATCTATTGTAACCAATTCCTTGGAAGTTCTCAAAGATGTAGAAATTATTTTGTGCCATTCTGGGGAGAGATAAAAAAAGTGGGACCTGCTCTCTTGACTCACTACTGGAAACCCTGATTTTTGTCATTAAATATTTTAACTGTGATGAAAACTGTCTTTGGATTATTTGAATTCTCTATTCAAAATACCAATTATTTTTGAGTTAGGTTTTTGTATTTCACTCTAGCAAAATTATATTGAATTCTAGCAAAACTGAATAAAAATTATTTTCTGCTATAGTGATAAAAATTTTTTCTAGAATACTGTAATTAAAAGAGAAGTAGTGGAAACTAGGTTAAAGCATTTCCTGTCCAAGCAGATTCCAGAGAATAATTATAACAGCTTAAAGTTAGCACCCTACCTAAAGGCTGTGTAGGTGAAAGAGAATTTGGATAATTTCCTTTCAGTTGCTATGAAATGCTTACTCTCAAGTTGTTAATGTTTTCTTTTAGCTATCTAATTTTATGTATAATTTTTTTATCAAAGCACAAGCAATTTTAATTACCCTTAATTATAAATTAAAAATAAGTTAGAATAAAACTATAAAGGTAGAGTTCTTCTACATACAGAGAAGCAATCCCTTAGATTCAAATGAGGTCTACTTGCACAAGAACCATATCCAATACGAATTGACTTTGCTGCCATCTCTGTTTTCTGGCTTAAATATGATCCCTACGATTGTAATCTCAAAAATGTCTTGTTGGCAAATACTGTCAACTGTTCAATTACTGTAGTTACTAGGTAACTACAGGTAGAATGCATGTTATCCATGGATGTTGAATACCGTGCATCCCCAATGCCCAACCTTGATGAACCTCTTAGGAAAAAAAATAGATCTCTGGTGGATCAGAAGCTAGTTTGATCTGGACAGCATTTTGGTGTAGATCAAACATAACTGTTTGTCTGTTCTTTTCTATTGTTGTACGTTTATCCTATAAGAGAAAAAGACAAAATGTTTAGCTCATTCTTGAACATTCTGTAAGATCAATTTCACCATGTCATTTTTTTAATTGATATTATGATTTTCATAAATCATCAACTTAATTTGTTGCTGTGTATAATTTAAGGAAAAGATGATAGGGGTTTGTTTGTCATCTCTCAGTCATGGAAGAAGCTCAAGTATGAATGTTTGCTGATTCAGTATGTTAGGTTTTTTAAGTAAACGAAACGTTAGTATGTTCCTGAAGGGGTAGTATTTGACTGAGAAAATCAAACTGCAGCTGCAAGTCATGGCATCTGTGACGATGCAGATACACATTACTTCAGGTAGTGAGCAGGAGCGCTGTCCAGTACTCACAAACGATTGCAGCGTCTCAGATTAAATATGGCTTTCACTTATTTCAAAATTAGTCCCCCATGGAAGTGGTCAGCTACCACGGATAATGACATGAATTTACATAAACAGTAACTTCCCTAATAACTCCAGAGCACCAACTTCCACTTCATAGCACATCATTACAGCCTGTTTTGTGCATCATCTGGAAACACTGCATGGTATTTGATGTCTGTTTCATGTATACTTTTTCTATTTGAGCTGTTACTGTCTTTTTGTCTGCTGTCACCTCATGCAGTCTGAATTGTGGCAACATTTTTTAGTGATGGTGGCTGCCTTTGGCAGGGGTTGACATGGGATTACAGGCCCAAAAAGTACTTCACTATTTACTTTTACAGTGACTGAAGAAAAATAAACTGAGTGTAAAGATCTGTTATGTGGAGGCATAGTGTTGTTAGATCTTCAGTGTTCAGGCCAAGTATCCAGGGTATAAAAGTGACCTTGTTAACTAGGCAAGTCAGGTGACGTTAGAAGTGTAGAGAATAGATATCTAACAAAATACTAATTGATATTTTAAACAGTTTCAGAGGTTTCTGGTAGCTAAAAGGGTGATAACTTATGCAGAGTACTTGAAGCCTGTATTGTGTTGAAATTCTGTTGCTGCTAAAGAGGGGATAACAGTTTTTATCTGTGTTAAACGTTCTTTTCTGGACAGAACAGAAAGAAAATGTAAAAATAAATGAGAAAACATTGCTAGTGTTTCATACTATACTGAAAAGAAAATCTTCAACTTGTGCAACTAACAATAACTATCATGCTGGTTTGCAGCCAAACCAGTTGGAGTTTTTTCCTATTTCAGAAAGAATAGACAATACACAAATGAAAGCTTTCTTTGCTTTGGCATGATCCTGGAACTAGGACTTCTGTAGAAAATGCCTTTACTTGTCAGAAGTATTAAGATTTTAATGAGAATCCTTTCCAAAACTTTTGCTGTTTTTATGAAAAATACCATTTGGAAACATTTATTTGTTTCTGTGAGAAAAATAGAGTAGGGAAACACAAAAGAGAAGGCTGTTAGATTTAACAATAGATTGCTGCATTCATTTGAGGTTTGTAAGAGACTAGTCAAAAGCATCCCACTGTTACATTGTAGGAATAAGGACGTTTAAGCACCGTTCATGCTGTCAATCAACAGTGCCTAAACCTGACAAGAGGGTGTGCAAGATGAGGGACAGATTGGAGACGTCTGCATCACCAGGTAAGCAAGTCAGAGGAGGTGATGAGGTAACTTCTGAGAGAGTCCCAGAGAAGAGGGGACACACACCCATTACTTGGAAAGACACTGCCATCACTCCCAGTGTGTCTTCCCCACTTCCTTCTTCCCCCAGCTTTATATGCTGAGCACAATTCTGTACAGTATAGGATTGTCCCTCTGGTATAATCCTGGGATCATACAGCATATATAAGCTGGGATCAGGCGTCCTGCTTGTGTCCCCTCCCAGTTCGTTGTTTAACCTCAACCCCTTTGAGGGTGGTACAAGAAGCAGAAAAGTGTACACTTGACAGTGTACAAGGCCTGCTCAGCAATAACTAAAACATCCCTCAATTATCAACACTGTTCCCAGCACAGATTGAAAACACAGCCAAACTTACTTGCTACTAGGAAGAAAATTATCCCAGCCAAAACCAGCAGACCATTTAGTGTTTTCTCACAAATGGGTAGAGGACTATTTGCAATTTTAGCAGCATGTTGTAGCAAAATTTCTTCAGGACAGTTCTGAGGGGTTTTAAACCTACATAGACAGAAATGTGAGTGCCCTTGGTATTTATCTTACCTGTTCTTTTCTGGTGCTTCCCCATGTGCAGTTGTGCAGCATTTGAGACAAGCTGAAAACAGGTCTGTTAGAGCAATGAAACTGCATGACAGGTATTATTCTTCACTGAGGCCATGAACAATTGCAGAGCTGCCAGGGTCTGACTGAAATAATAGCTGTATATATAGGATCATTTGTAAGACAGATGGCTGAGAAAGGTATCATTTATCTGCCAGGCAAGGTTTCATAACTTTTGGCATCCATTCTTGTCGAAAGCATCATTAATGGTTAGCTATTTGCTAATCACATCAACTTAGAAGGTGTCAGATTAAAATCCTTTTTTTTTTTTTTTTTTTTTAAGAAAGAAAAATACCTATTCTATATGGCAATCTCTGCAATGGCACTGAAAGAGCAAAAGGAAGTGGGAAGGAAGAGGTTATGTGTTTATGTTCATTGACTGGATAGGCTTCATAGAATCTGTTCCTCTTGTCTCTCTCTGGCACAGTACATGTGCAAGGTTATTTATGGCATCCTTTAATACCCCAACTGTCCTTCCTAGTTCCCACTTTTGTGTAGTCTTCAATATTCAGTGTCATGTTTTTGTCATATTGCTCACTTGAAAGTATCTCATCGTAAGGGGTGGCTCCACAGCTGAACTACCAGGATTTTTAAGGGCAACATGAAGTACGATCTTTAGTGTTTGCTCTTTGGGTTTTGAATAGCTCCTCTTGCATTATTTATTAACTGCAGATTGTTGTTGTTTGTAGATGAAGATGTAGCATGTACTGCACATAAAATGAGGATACTTCACATCACAAGGGCAAATTTGTAGTGAAGGTGTTTCAGCATGTCTGAAAAGATTTAGGATAAGATTTCACAGTCAGAAATTCAGAGTGCTAGATCACCAGCTGAGGTGTTTCTTCCTTATTTTTGCTAAAGGCTTTTCTCCAAAGTCTGTGATGAACTGTAGTAAATAATATAAGGTATTTATCTTAAATGTAGGGGGTTTCACTCTACAAGAATTCAAAGAGAAATATCAAATTTCTTTCTTAGAGGTAAATTACATCCATGGCTTATTTTATACAGTAAATTAATGAACCAGAATACAATTGAGGTCTGAGAATATAAACCTCAGTTTCTTCATGCCTAATAGAAAATTTTAGGATTATAATGGAAATATTTCTAGTTTCTTAATTTGTTAAAAGAATCAGATACAAAAGTACTCTTCTCTCGGTCTTGGTTTAACCCCTCTTAGCAACCAAGCACCATGCAGCCACTCCTCCAGTGAGACTGGGAGAGAATCTGAAGAATAAAAGTTAGAAAACTGTGGGTTGAGATACAGACAGTATAATAGATGAAGCAAAAGTCATGCACACAAGCAAAGCAGGACAAGGAATTAATACATGATCAGTCCAAATGTCCCCTCCTCCTCCTGGCTTTATATGCTGAGTGTGACACCCTGTGGTCAGTTGGGGTCACCTGTCCCAGCTGTGTCTCCTCCCAGCCTCCCACACACCCCCAGTCCCCTCACCTGCCTGGCAGTATGAGAAGCAGAAAAGGCCTTGGCTCTTTGTAAGCCCTGCTCAGCAATAATAAAAACGCCTCTAAATTACCAACCCTGAGTTCAGCACAAATCCAAAACGCAGCCCTATACTAACCATTGTCAAGGAAATCAATTCTACCCCAGCCAAAACCAGCACACTCACAGGCACTTTTTTTCTTCCTGCTCTAGCAATATAGTATCTTTTATGACATGCAGTATATGCTGTCTGCAAAGATCAATCTGTTGTTGCAAAACATGTCTGGAGAAGGAGAGGCACCAAAGGAAAGCTGGGCAAAAGCAGCAATAAAATCTCATTGCTGCTCTATTTGGATTTTGCACTGCAAGAGCAAACAGACAGCTTTCAGGCTGAATGCCTTTGTATCAGTGAAAGAACCCAGTTTAAGGTATTTCGGGAAATGCTGTGTATGTATGCTTTTTGTCACAGGCTTCAGCAACTGTGAGGAAAAAACGTCTGTTGCTGTGTGCTCAAACAGTTCTCTGACATTCTCTGATTTAGTCTAAGGACAAAAGGATCTCTGTGTCAGAGACACACAGTGCTTAGTCAGTGTCAGCTTCCATTAAACTCCCCTTTTGAAACACACAAACCCTCCCTCCTAAAAGCATGGAAAAAGTAATTCAAGGAAAAGACGATACATCCTACTAAAGCATCAGAAATACTCATTCTACAATGGTATGTGCTATAGGAATTCATACTGCAAAAACCTGAGCAGTTTTCTCATCTCGGCAGAATGAAATTAAAACACCCCTCATAGTATTTTCTGTCCCTTCGTTTGGAATTTAATAATGGAGCATTGTGATTCTCAGTTGAAGGGTATACTACAAAAGAACAACATGATATAAATAGGATGAGACTACTCACGAAAACAAGACTTACCACTACCCATGGATGTGACCCATAGGGGGGTCATGTGGTGGACACTGGAGGCACAGAAACACCAGTCATGTTAAAGAAATAAGGATGGACTGGGCCACCTTGAACCTAAATGGGCAACAGAACTCAGCATTTCAGGATGTGAGAAGTATGTGATTTGTGGCTGTCATGAAAGGAATAATCAAGGCATTCATGTAGAATGCATGATCTTATAGAATTTAAGAGAAGTTGTGAACAGAAAAGTAGGGAGACTTTGTTTTTTAACAGCAGTTTAGCTGTCTCTAATTACCAGCATAGGTAACTTCATTTTAAGATATGCTTGTAATGGCTTTAACTCAACCGTTTTCAAGCGTAATGCTGTAAGCTGTAAGCAACTTTTCCATTCCTAATCGAATGCTAATGTAATAGAACTTAGTTTAACCCAAATAAAAAGCAAACAGATGTCCTAATTTTCCTTCAACTGGTCACAAAATACAAGAAACTGTTACTTGGTTATCCCTTCCACATGAAAGATCTTTGCAGTACTGACAGTTTAATATTTCACCAGATCTGCAAAGATTCCGTGTCCTGTAGTGGGGTTAAATGAAAGCTTCTAGTATCTGCTGTCTTCACATCTGGAACTTCTCAGTTCTGAGATTTTTATTTTTATTTTTTAATATTACTACTAAAATAACACAAAGTCTGTGTCTCAATTTTGTTACTATACAGCATGGTTTCTATCTGAAATATGTCATAGCAGATTTAGTGACTGACAGCTCATGCTATGAACGGCAATGACTTGTCAAACTAATGTAACATTATCAAATTCTAATCAAATTCTTTGTATTGGTAAATATTAATTCCTCTCTTACTAGAAATTGTATTAAAATATTTCATATCTTTGACATTCCAAGGGTTATAAATCAACAGAGTAGCATTTTGCCAGTCAGTGATTCCCCAAGTTAGACTGCAAATGCAGCTACTTGTCTCAGGCGAATCTAGAAATCTCTCCAAATAAAATAGCTTCAGGACTTTTCTTGCTAAAACAATGTAAAACAATGATGGAAATGCTTTGGGAATGGTAGTAATAAAGTCTTTTATTTTTTTAAATTGAAGAGAAGGGTTGGCTGGAATCCCGAGAGAGCGCAGGGCAGGGCCTTTCTAGGAGGCGATGATAGGTAAGGGTTGTTTGTATAATCACAGACTCCCTAGGCAATTTCTGTGCCCCAGCTTCAGCTCTGAGATTTTTGTGAGTTGCAGCACAATATGTTAAGGCACTTCTGAGTGGGATGTACAGAGAAAAGCATACTGTCCAGGAGAACTTTCAAAGATTTCATATGATATGTCTAAAACAAAGAAAACATGCAAATACACGATGTCTTTTTATGAAGACTAGAACATGCATAGAGTCCAGTATTAACAACACATTTAATGGATCAAGTTAGCAAAATCACATTGGTACATGAAAATACTTATTTGCCAGACATACCCAGGAATAACTACTCATTATAAAAATGTTACCATGTGGGAATGAAAAAGGCTATCTTCCAGTAAGAACATACAAGTCCAATAGTTTTTATCCTATCAGCTCTAGCTGATCCTTAGAAAAATTTTATAGGCACAATATCAGAAGCAATTCAGATACCAGGACGTAATGAGCTTGTCAGCTGCAATTTGACAATTAACAGGGTTCAGGCTTAACCATTAGAGCAAACTTGTTTAAATTACTTTAATGGACATCCAGCCTTAGTGCTTTAAGCAAGCATGGTTAATTTCACAAATATAGGTCTACGAGAATCAACGTGATTGGGTTTTATAGCTTGACTAGTAAGCTAAGCTTTCTCGACACAGAATGGCAGGAGTCACATAGCCGTAATTTAATGCTTGTCATTTTAGTTATTGCAATTAAAGTAGTTTGCATTATGATTCTTTTTCTTCCTTTTCTGAATTTCCCCTTAATACAGGGTATCTGTTCTCTATAAGTGCAGATAAATTTCCTGAGTTATGTATATTCAAGGCATTAGTACCAGAAATTTAATGCAAAAAAACATTTAGCCACTTTTGCTGCAGTAAACTCTTTTTGTCAGCCCAGTATTTCTGTGGGTTTTTCAAGACCCTCTCAGAAACCTTTTGAGGAATGACATTGACTTGAAAACACAGCACATACTGCCATAGTGACTTTTAATGAACATGAACTGTTCTCTAGAGACAAAAATAATTTTTTATTGCTGGTATTGAAAGGATGTGCAACAATACTCAAACTTCTCAGGGTGTGGGAGGGATGTTTTAGAAGCTGACAATTTATCAGAGGTTGAGAGTTATTTGAGCCAACTGTATGATAGAATACAATTCTTTCATGTGAGAGGAGGTGCTGAAGGAAATTATTTTCCTGATGAAGCGTCAAGGAAAGGGAAAAACTTTGCAAGAAGTTGTATATGTTCTTTACTACATTTTGACTTGCATTAAGTTAAAATCCTCTCTTTTTTATGGCATTACATCCCAGTATTTTTCATTATGTAACAATATATACCATCAGGCATATGTGTGTCAGAATTACTGCAAGTTTCTTTCTTGGCAAGAATCCTTACACATTTTCAGATTTTTATTCAAATTCCCTTTGAAAAAGAGCATCTTAACTCATTGCTGCTTGTGCCTGTAGGCACTCGTGTTCAGCAGTCACTCATTTAAAGAGAAATTTTTATCTATTGCAGTGTGTGCTTACTTGGTTGGTTTTGCTGCTGCTCTTCTCTGTGTATTAAGCATATTTTGTCAATCTTCTGAGTATGTCTTAGTAATTAAGACATAAATAAGTGGTGCCTTTAACACTAGGTCTGCCTTGAAGGACTATTTTGCTGACGTACATGGAATTTTGTGATGGTCTTTTATGTAATGTTGCAAGTTCATTCAGTGATATAGAAAATAACTCTCAGTTTATTAATTTGGCCTCTTAAATGTCGTGAGCTACAAATACAGTACAGATCCCATAGTAAAATGTATTATTGCTGTAGGTGTTCTTAGCCTAATAATTAAAATTGATATGTGGTCAAGGATGCCCTTGGACACATCTGGATTTGAGATTTCAGCTTTTGGAGTGGAACATTAGCTTGGATATAACCCTTGAGTTAGGTAATGAACATTCCTTCTCCTCTTTTGCTTTCCCTTTGTTTCCCTTTGAAAGAACAGAACCTGGCCACACAGGATGGCACTGAGCCATGTATTTTGAAGCCCTTTTGAGATGCCTGAGGAAAAGAGCAAGTGGGATAAATGGCACAGATCATTTTTCTTCAGTGTTGACAGAGCAGAGAGATTGAGACTCCCCTGCCCAATGTGATAAATTGTGTTATTTAGAACTTCTTGGAAAAGGTTGAAAAGTTAATATTGTTTATGTCTCAAAGTGTGAATTACAGGAAGTAGAACCCGAGAAATAGATTACTTCTGAGATAACCATAAAATGGTTTGTGAAGCGTAGGCAAGGAATGCAAGAAATATTAATAATAATAAAAAAAAGTAGGTCTTTCTGGTCTAGGATTAAGATTTGAAAAGTGAGGGGTTACCAAAGTGTAATTGTTGTAAGAGATAAGAAGGGGCTTTCTGGGCTTGCCAGGCTTTCTGGAGCATCTGATGAAGAGACATGAAGAAATCTGCTTTCTTAACTGTAATTGTTGTTAAAGTTAGAATTCCAATGTCAAATTAAAATCAGAGGAATTAAAAATTAAATGTCTTGGTCAACATAGCTTTGGGTCTCAATAGAGTTGGACATGGCAATGCATGCACCGGATCAACTTGTCATGATCATTTCTCTCTGCAGGCGCAGCAGTTAGTTTCAATTTCCAATAAATTACATCTTTATTGATTTGCAAACAAAACAATGCTGCAACAACACTGGTGTGAGGGAGTGCATCTTTGGAGGTTAAGGGGTTTTTTGTTTGGATAAGTTTTTATCCCCATCTCCCTGGTTGTCTATTCACTTTTTTCAATTAAAATTACATCAATTTTTATGTAAACATTTGTCTCTCAAGGACTGCCCCTGGAGTTTGGAATTGACTGCAAACTTATACAAGTCTCATTCCCACCCAGCTAGTACTTCTTCATGATTCGAATTTCTATTACATATACACATGCAATATCAAAACCATACTCCAATACATTATATCTCTAATTCGTCTAATTTGTAATATGACTGCAATGTGACTCATTTTTCACATAAAAATTCTCTATTTTCCTGCAGGGTTTTGTATCCTGTATCCCAGGTTTTCATTTGTATCTCAGTAAGACGAATGATGAGGTCACCTGAATGAGGAAAATCTCAAAAATTTAAAGATTGTCTAAGAAAATTATTTCTGAAACAGTAGGTATTTGTCTATGTGACACTAAGTCTTTAAGAGCTGGCTGTGTTATTAATATACTTATCTATTAAATATTTTTTGTTTGCCTATTATAGTGATATTAATTTTAATTGAAAAAAGCTCTAAAATCCTTAAACGCTTTTGGATAAATTGTCTTACTCTTTACATGCAATATAGGAAATATTAGTATACGGTTAATGCACTACCAATAAAAAAAATAAAGTAGAAAAAAAAAAGAGGAATTTTTCTATCAGAATTTAATTTCCTATTTCAGATGTGTTTCTGAACAACAATGTTTTATTAATTGCTCTTTAAGCTGAGATAGCTGATCAGGCTGTGTTGGAGATAATTCACTCTTTTTCCCCTAAACATCCTTCACAAATAATGTGCCTTCTCACCTTGCTACAGTACATAACTGCTATTGATTACCTGCTCTCTGTTAAATTCAGCTTCTGTTCAGCACTGAAGGGCACATGCAGGAGTTCTGACAGATTGATCAGGACGTGCAGAATGAAGTTTAAGGAGATGATAGCTCTGACCTTCAACCAAGAAGCCAATCCAAGCTGCTGTGTGAAGTGTGTTCCTTAATTACCCATGTCTTTGCATTGATATTTTCCCTAGCTTTAGAAATATATATATATATATATATATATGTATGGCNAGCTGACAGCTAAATATCATTCAGCCACTTGCTCACTTCCCCTTCCCTGCCACACTTGGTGGGATGGGGAGGAGAATCAAGAGGGAAAAGAAAAGAAAACTCTTGGGTTGAGATAAGAACAGTTTAAGAAGAACTATTATTATATTATTATTAATAATAGTAATTGTCATAATAATAAGGATGATGATCCTACTACTAATAATAACAACAACAAGAGGGAGGGAGAGGAGGAGGCAAAACCCTAGGCAAGTGATGCTCAATATAGTTCCTCACCACCTGCTGACTGATGCCAAACCTTTTGCCAAGCTGCAATCATCCCCCTTTCAGGTAACTTCCCCAGTTTATATGCTGGGCATAGCATTTTATGGTATGGAATATCCCGTTGGTGAGTTTGGATCAGCTGACCTGGCCATGCCCCCTTATCCCTTCTTGTGCAGCTCCTCACTGGAAGAGCATGGGAAACTGAATAGTCCTTGACTTGGGCAGAGTAAGCATTCCTTAAAAACAGCTAAAACATCAGTGCATTATCAACATTATTCTCATACTAAATCCAAAACACAGCATTTTACCAGCTGCCATAGGAAAATAAGCTCTGTCCCAGCTGAAACCAGAACAAATGCAAAGGACCAAGAAAATTATAATGAACTTGATTTGACAGTATTGCAAATTGTCTGATAAACAAGGCAGTTGACTTACATAAATTGGTAAAAGGGAGAATAGAATTGGTATTGACTCGTGGAAGAATGTGCAAAATAACAAGTCTTAACCTTGTGTTCAAAACTATTGATGTTAAGATTGTATGTGGGAGTGAAACAGGTTAGAAAATTGGAAAAAAAAGAGAGATTAAGTTTTCCATATATAATGGGCAGAACATGAAAAATGCAACAAAAAAGCACACTAGGAGAGTGTAGTATTTATTGAGTATTCAATGACATCTGAATATCTCATGGGAAAAAATAAACAGGTACATAGAGATATTCAATTTGACAGTTTTCTGCCAACCCTTAGGTGCCATGAAAATGTGGTCAACTTACAAGAGCAATAAGGGGTGATTGTAAGTGGTTTAGTTACCTGCCTCCTTAAAATATCTTGGAAGTGTCATCAACGTGTATGTTGGACTTTGCAAGAAAGCTTTGAAGAGGACTGTCTTTGGTGTCCTCCAGAACACATCATGGTATCAGTGCTGTGCTATGTCTGTCATAAGATAGCGTAGATTGATAGTGGTTGGACACCTGAGCCTCCTCTGTGGAAGAAACAAAAGGAGGACTCTCCTAGATATGATGATATGTTCTCTTCTGGCTCTGCAAGTTGGGAGATAACATGTGAATATAGCATTCCATAAAGAGGAGACATCTAAGGTAGGAGAAGGAAGAAGAAAAAGAGAAAGGCAAAAAAACTCTGCCCCTGCCAAAACCAGACCAGGACAAATTTAGCACAATTTCTATCCATTTATTGTATCTTCTGCTAGACTTGTTATTGAAATTGTTGAAATAATGCAAGATTCATAGAGAAGAACAAAAAAATAATTTAACCAGAGTCCTTGAGCTATTTTCCTGCTTATAATATGGTGTGATTGTGCCCTGGACATCCCAAGACTTTAAAATATTAGGACTGGTGTGCTCAGAATTTCTATTTTGACATTGGAAGCTCAGAGAGGTTCAGAGATTATTTTATCATTTTAACAAAGCATGGTAATAGTGTTTAACTTCCAGCAAGTGCTAGCATAGCAAACAATAGAAAAAAAGTTCAGACACTGATTCTCTGATTGCTGAGTCTTCATTGTGAGCAAAAGATAGGATATTGGCAAAAAAGGCCTGGATATTGGTTTACTGTGTCCTAGTTTATGCTGGCTCCTCTTGTTATATGTAAACCTTAGCATGCTGGTCACGTGAATCCATTTAAGTGGCAATATCAGATGTTGCTTCCATATCAGTGCTATTTGTTGTTGCTTTCAGTGTTACAGAATAAATGGTGTTGTGACGAGAACAGTAACACTCACTGTAATTTTTCTCCCTGTCCTTTCCAAGAGAGCAGTGTCTATTACTCAGCAAAACATTCTGTTTCTGGGCCAAAACTGGCTTAGGTCTCATCCTCAGCTATAGCTCCCCTGCTTGCTTTAAAGGAAAGAAGAGTTTGTCTGGGTGTTGTCCAGTTCTGTGTTGTCCATAGAGAGACACAGATAAATTCAGATAATTTTTCTGCCCTAGATCACTACACTAGTCACAGGAGAAAGATCTGCTGCATATGAGAAAGATTTCTTTATTCTGGTTCTTCTCCTCTTTGATAATGTATGGCTTCATTTCAAAGCTAGAATAAGTCATTAGAGAACTCACAGTGATGCAGGAAAAAAATACCCTTGAGTCCTTTTACTGTATGTGATCAGTAAATACTGGGTAGCTTTGGCACTGGTGTCTACAAGTGCGATATAGAAATCCTCAGATAGCTATCTACACCGAGTAGACTCAAATGATGGGCTTGAAGGACACTATTACAGGTGGAAAGAAATGACTGGAACAAAGTACAAGTAACCATGTGGAAGATTAGGAGTGGAGATGACTTCCTTGTTGATCACAAAAGAAAAAGTTTTCTCCTTACTTCTTTGATGTCTTGAAGTATACGCTGCATTAGCTGATACATGCCTGATGTTTAAAGATTTTTGCGTTTCAGCTTTCTGAATACCAAGAAATGTTTCTTGTACTGGAACTGAAAATCTTTGCATATAAATCTTTGCATTGTTTAAATGACTTTTTTAGAAATGAATCTAAGTTCTTATATGCTGTAGAAAACACATCTGAGTAAAGTAACCAAGTTGCAAACTGAAAAATGCTGCTTAAAGTAGTTGCAGAGATTTTATTCCCTCACATCAACATCACCTTCATACTGTGACTGAAAAAACACCAACACTATGTTAGAGTCTAGACAACCATACCCTTATGGCCTGCATATTTTTTTTAAATTCTTACTCCTTTTACAGTACTTTGGACACATATTTACAAGAAGGACATTTTGGTGCTGGAGCATGTACAGAAAAGGGCACTACAAAGGGCAGAAAACTGAGCTGGTGAAGGGTTGGGAGCACAAGTCCAGTGAGGAGCTGCCGAGGGAGCTGGGGTTGTTTAGCCTGGAGAAAAGGAGGCTCAGTGGAGACCTTATCTCTCTCTACACGTGCCTGAGAGGAAGATGTAGCCTGGTGGGGGTTGGTCTCTTCTCCCAGGTAACAAGGGACAGGACAAGAAGAAATGGACTCAAATTGCACTTGGGGAGGTTCAAATAGGATATTAGAAAAATATTTCACTGACAAGAGCAATCAGGAATTGGAAAAGGCTGCCCTGAGAGGCGGTGGAATCACCTTTCCTGGAAGTGTTTGAAAGATATGTGAATGTGGCACTTGGGGACATGGTTTAGTGATGAACATGATGGTGCTGGGTTGGATTCGATGATCTTACAGGTCTTTTCCAGCCTACACTGTTCTATGATTTATCAGGTGGCTACCTTTCTGCTGTCGCCTGATAAAGCAAGGCTGAGCAGCAAGAAACCTCTGTGGTTTGGTCTATTATTAGTTGCCAATTACTGGCTGGTGCTGTACAGCTGGGAAAGATTCTTCCTCGATCAGCAAATTGGAAGCACAGCAGCTTGGTAAATGTACAAGAGGAGGCAGGAATATTGCTACAATAACTGTTGTCTTTATCCAAAGAAGCATTCATGTGCACTCAGATTGTCTGGTTAGCCCAAAAAACAAAGAGCTGGTGAAGCTGTTCAGCTTTTGCCGTTTTATTGTAGTCATATGGAAGGACCTGGGACACTGAATAGGGAATTTTGCTCACGATCTGGTCAGCACACCAATTCTTCAAAATAATACCTTTCTAACACTCATGCAACAGCCATGCTGTCTTCATCAAATATTTTTTAAGAAGCTTGCCGTAAATGTTGTTTAACAAACCAAAGGTGAGATTTGTGTTTTAAAAAGCTGCCTCATATTTGACCAGCAGAAGACTATATGGCTAGCAAGCACCATAGCTAAAGCCTCACCATGACAAGAAATATGAGATAAAATCCATCTGGAGTATTACTTACATTTGAACTTTTTTTTTTTCTGCAGAAAGTAACACATTTGTTCAAATAGATGCAATTTTCTCTCAAAGTAGTTAAGTTGGCAATTTTTTTACCTGTTTTGCTTGTTATTTTTTCTGATATCTTACCTAAGCAATTTCCTTTTTCTGGCAATAATTTAGTTTTTCTGGGACAGTTCCTTTTACCCAAGTGTATGCAACATTCAAACTATCAGTGCTAGAATGTGCTGCCATTATCCTTATTACCATCTCTTTTGCTTAATACTGTTTTGGCATCCTTTAATTCGCAGTACTCACCTCTTTATCATTTCTCTTTCACTACAAAACAAATTTTAAATTTCCTATAGTTTGGGGTTTTTTTCAATTTTTTAGTTTTCCAGGCAAAAAACCCCAAACAACTTATTGTTCACAAAGGCACAAAATCTTTTTGCTACTTTTGTTATGTAAAAATAAAAATTTTCAATATTGCTTGTGCACTTGTTCTCTCTTCCACAAAGAGAGGTCTGACATGAGCAAAAAGCAGCCTGGAACTGCAGGGCAAAAAAAAAAAAGATCTGTAAAATGTAAGCAATAGTGAAAATCTGAATACATTCAAGTCATTTAGTGTAGCAAAGAAAATCAGAGAATATATGATGACTTTCAAATATATAAAAAGATAATATGAAGAACAAAGGAATAAATTGTTTCATAATAGCTTTAGAAGCAATGGTATTACAATTGCAGGAAAGCAGATCTAAGTTAGACAATAGAAAATATTTCTTAATGGTGCAAATACAGTTGAATGGGCATTACTAAGAGTTCTGAAAACCAGAAATGATGGAGCTATGATTTATTTTCTCTCGGGGCAGATAACCTCAATATCCTTTTCATCCATATCATTAATGGTTCCATGACTTCTGATCTCTTTTCTATTAACTGTTCACTTAAATAGACTCAATCAAACTGGATTTCACATCATCATTATCCTTGTACTGGCTCCCCAAATATACTCATTACATCATGAATTAAATTAGATTGTAAGTGACCTTTCCTTGAGGACTGCTATAAAGTGTCAGTTCAGTACATGGCACAGTAGAAAAAGCTATTGAAGTTACTCTGAAATACATCTCTCTAAGGCTCCTTAGAAATTAGGAGGAATGAAAAGTATGAAGATCAAGGATGAGGGAAAAAAAGTAAAATTGATTGGCTTGTCACACTTCTGAATAGTCTTGGGCTATGTCACTGAACATTGTAAGCAGGGTCTGAAGTCCACAGTTGCCTTTAATCAAAACTGACTTGTTAAGATCTTTGTGAGTGTAACTGAACAGCCAAATTGTTAACAGTACAAAACATGGGTGTGACTGCAGCATTAGTATGTTCTTTTTCTCTACTTTCCTTATCTTGTTCACACATAATAGTGAGCATGAATGTAAAAACTTCTGTAAAGTTATTTCGGAATGTAAAAAAATGTAAAAGTTCTCAGAAAGGAATTGCTAGACTGCTTTTTTGTTCACTACATGTAGAACATTTTAATAGATTAGTATTTTGGACTGAGAATGATTTAAGAGTGAAGCTTATACATTTATATTAAATAACTCTACCTTACCCTATATGCAGTTGAATACATTACATGGTTTTAGAAGTCATGTTTGAATTAGATGTTTCACATGCAATTTGTGCATGTCAGTGTCTGGTGTTGCCTAGTGGGTTGAAAGCAGTGAGCTAGAGATTATGATCTAAAAGGATTTCTGACGTTAATTTTTTCAGAAGCCAGAGATGGTAAGGAACATCTCAGGATGTCCCACTCCCAGCCATGTTTTATCCTGTAAATATGGGATAATATCTCATCTAACAGGTAAGGTGAAGATCCTGATAACATCAACAGGCCTTCAGGAGCTAAGGTACATGGCAGGTAGGAAAAACTTCCATTGCAGTTGCTTCTTATGTATCTGCTCCTTAGCCAAAGAAACCAAGATCTCTCTGAACACCTGGCAGGGTATGATGAGCCTTAGTCCTTTTTTAAAGTAAACAGACAAAAATTTAAATTTTGTTAATTCAAAATTAAAGAAAATAGACAAAATTCCAAACAATACTAGCATTATTTCTTTATTTTTTTAAAAATATGCTTCAGGTGGCTTAAATATAATTTTTAACAAGTAATTGTTTGTTGATTATTTTAACGCAGTTCTACAGTCATCAATCTACATCTTGTGCATTTATTTCCTGCATTGTTTATTATCAAGTTTTAGAACTAGTTGATGATCGAATATATACCTCTAGCTATGTATCTGTTTAAAACAGATTAACCCTGCAATGAAACATGTGGTTCTGACCTGTAATCCAATGCACCATATCTTTAACTCCTGTGAATGAAAGTAAGGGGAGTTAATGAATACCAAAATATTAAATTCAATTGCTACTAGGTTTATTTAACAAAAAAAAAAGTGTTCAGAAATGAGTGAATTAGTGGCTGTGATTGGTTTCTTTCCACTTTCTGGGTGAAAAAAGATTAATTGCCTAATAAGATAGTGCATTAAAGAATTATTCTTAAATTTAAATATTTGAACTCCGTGCTCTTCTTTTATGCATTTTTCTTAGCTATATTTTAACATAAGAATTACTTCATTATATTTTTCAGTTTTAAATAGAAGGTCATGCTTGGTAAAGGTCTACTTTAAATCATGTCCATTAAAATGACTCCTACTGTTTTGCCAGTGATTGGAACAGTGGGTACTTCTGCTGAAATCTACTTTTCCTCTTTCTGTTAGAAGGTATCAAAGAATCAAGAGTAAAAAAATTGTCCTTTCTTCCAATGGTGTTCGAATTTAGCAGAATAACACTTTAAAGCTATCTTCAGAAATATGCTTAAGGGGTTACATTTCTACCTGATACAGCTCTGTGGCTGAAGGTGGGTGATTTTGTCACATAATACTTACTGAGTTCAGGGATTCTGGATCTTTACTTGTCAATGGTAACCTGCTGTTTTCATAAAGCAGAACCTGCTTTTTTAGATGAAGGTGGTAATTCAAATCTGAAGGCATAAATCACCTTTGGATTTATACGACTAAGCACACACATTTTAATTAACTTTGTTCATGATTAAAACCACTTCCATGTTATCTTCAGTGAGTGATGTGTTTGCACTAATGTACACGAGGGGAGAATTTGGCTTAAGATATCTTGATTAACAACTCTGTCCTCCTAGCTGACTATGCAGAAGCAGAAGAGAACTGTACAGTTCCTTATATAAAATTGCAATTTATATGGAATAGACCAAGAACCAAATTCTGACAGAAATGAAAGAAATGCATCCCTTTAAGACATAGTTCAAAGAGCCAGTCTGTTTTTGTACTAGCAACTTGTAACTAACTTTCTTAGGTTTACGATTCAGTATTTGCAGTCATGTCACCAACTTTTCTCCTCAGATCTCTGGCTTAGATCCAGGCATGATAGTATTACAGATGTAACTCTGTGGAATTTTCGTCCATCTTTTTGCCATTTTAGATATAGTGGCTGAAGAATGAGAGAAGATGACTGCAGGGCTCAGGCAGGTAATGATTTCCTTGGGGATTGGGTTTCTGTCCCTATTATTTCATCTGATGTGAGTGCGATTCTGTCCCTATTTCCTCCAATGCATTTCTCTCTAATGCCTCAAGGAGCACTTTTCCAAGTATGCACTGATACAGCTGTGCTTCAACCACAGTGGGTGTTAAAAAATGTTATGCTGCTCAAAAACTGGGCTCCCATAATTTTTCCAATTCATGAACCTAAAAGTAATAATGTAGGGGTTTTTTTAGTCTACCAATAAAGTGGGAAATAATGTTTCACACCCTAGTAAGTACTCTGAAAATCAATACTATGACTTGGACTATATTCAGGGATAAACACCACAGAGAAATTGTAGCCAAACTCATCATTCATTGTTCAGAACAGTGTTTGGATGATCGATCACATACAAAGTAGGGACTGACAGCCTAAACATTACATTAAAAACAAAATCAAAAATTGCTCCTTTGTTGCTTCCTTATATGCAACTAAATGCCAAATAGTAAATGTGCATTATTAGAAGCATAAAATACCACAGATCTGCAAGGAAATGCTTCTTGCAGTAATATGTGGTTTCTGGCAAAGTTCAGTAGCAAAAAAAAAAATCATTTAGCTGATTCTTTTTTCTTTGGCGGTGGTTTTGGATGAAAATCTCAAGAAGATTTGGCAATGTGTGCCCACAGCCCAGAAAGCCAACTGCATCCTGGGCTGCATCCAAAGCAGTGTGGGCAGCAGGGTGAGGGAGGGGATTCTGCCCCTCTGCTCCACTCTTGTGATATCCCACCTGGAGCCTCTAATGCAAGAAATACATCGACCTATTGGAACAAGTCCAGAGAAGGGTCACTAAATTGATCACAAGGCTGGAGCACCTCTTCCTATGAAGACAGGCTGAGAGAGCTGAGGCTGTACAACCTGGAGAAGAGAAGGTTCTAGGGAGACCTGATAGCAGCCTTCCAGCACCTAAACGGGGCTACAAGAAGGCTGGAGAGGGGCTTTTCACCAAGGGCATGTAGTGACAGGACAAGGGGAGTTGGCCTTAAGATGAAGCAGGGTAAATTTAGATTGATTATTAGGAATAAATTATTTTTTGTAAGGATAGTGAAGTTCTGGCAAGCATTGCCCAGAGAGATTGTTGACTCCCCATCCCTGGAAGTGTTCAAGACCAGGCTGGATGGCACTCTGAGTAACGTGTCTAGTGAAAGGAGTTGCTACCCAAGACAGAGGGGTTGGAACTAGATGATCTTTAAGGGCCCTTCCAACCCAAACCATTCTGTGATTATCTTTTTTCAGATAAGTGTTTAGCTGCCAGTACACAATCAAGTCATGTATACAAGCTTTTCTGCAACCATGGATGTTATGAAAGGCATGTTTCTCAAGGAAGGACAAAAGCGTTTCATAATCACAGGTCTCTAGCAACTGGAATTTTAAGAGATGTGTCATATATTTTGAAACCAGTAACATTATTTCAATAGATAGTGACAATTCTTTTTCCAAAATAATAGACTTCTATTAGCTACTGTAAAGGAAATTGGTGTTGTCAGACCTGGACAGCACAGCTGAAATCTGAAAAACGCTTGCATACATGTACAACTCTCATGACATTCACATGGTTCAGCTTGCAGGACCTAACAAAACATTCTTGTACACAGACTAACATCTATATTATTCTATACTCTTATTGTGTTGTCTGTTAGGAGACCAACTAAGACTGGGTCTGTGTCAATAAGGTCTGTGACAATAAGTATTAAAAATGTTATTTATCATTTGCATTTTGCTTTTAGCAGTAATTTTGCTTTTAGAAGTTCTCATAGTGGCCAGTTAAATAAAAGAATATTCAGAAAAATTCTAATTCTTTTAAAATTTACTTTCATATGTTTTGGTTTTGCTGTTCTAAAAATGAATTTCTTGGTTTGCAGACTGGTTAACCTATTTTAAAAAGAAAGAAATACGGTTTTTAAAAGAAACTAGAGCTCAGGGGAAAAAAAAAGAAAAAGAAAAAAAAGACATGGTGACCTTAAAATTCCAGTATTTTAAAAGGAAAGGCAGATGTTGCCTCTCACTGAAGCTGATGGAGACACATCTGAGATTTTTCTATTCTGTTTTGGAACTATAGTTCAGAAGCTCTGTATTTTAATACTTAATCCAAATGGAAGGAGTAAAGCAAAAGGCTGGCTGAATAAGGCTATTAATCTTTTTCTGTATGGAGAACGAGTCGACTTCTAACTGTACTTTTTATTATAAAATACAGTCATAAGCCCTGAAGATTCTGAAATAAAGTCTATTTTGACATCCTGCTAATAGCTGTTCAGATTGAAAATTTTCTTGTGTCACCACACCGCAGCCCAGCTGGTGCAAACGATAGATGCTTTCTATTTTCTTAAATTGTTTTCCAGCCTTTGGATGATTTGCTGTGCTGCTGTCCTAGAAAGGTTCATGGCATCCTTTTAGAGACTTGATACCCCCGCATTAGTTTCCTCCATGCTTTTTTTTTTTTGTGAATTAAGCCTGACACAATTGTGACTGTTCGCTTTTGATTAAACGTAGGGGACAAGGACTGCAGTTCATTTACTACATCCCGAGTAACCATGTCGAAGTGCATTATAGAGCATGATGTCTGAGGAGGTGTTCCTGCTATCTGCACTAAGCAGGCACATTTGCAAATTCATGAGCTATTTTTGAAATTCATGAGCCATCCTCTGCCCAGTTTTTCCTTTTGTTTTCTACAATAGAACGTTCAGAAGATTTAAATTTTTTTCTGAAAGCACATGACTGCATCTTTTAAAATCTAAAACCAACAATAAAAATAAAATATGTATATAATAAAAAGGTAAACCAAACATACATGAATTATGGTCTTCTTCCTTAGCCACAATTTTTTCTTCATTCAATGTATTTCCAGATGAAATCATGGGACATATGTTCCAGTGACAAAGTATTTGGCTATACTCATACATTGGCACAGGAATTGTACCTGATTATGAATGTATGATGATGAATAAATGTGTGTCTTTTTGTTCGGTTCCATTCCAGTGTCTGGGCATCTCACCTGATAAATCCCATCTGGTTTCTAGACTGGATAGTTTTCCTGGTCTCAGGAGAAGGGTGTGTAGACAGCAATAATCACCAGGTAATTTACTGGACCTTTCTGACTGTAGAGCTCAGTTTTATGTGGACATTTCATGGACATCACCAAAATGCTTTTTAACCTAACTATATCCTATGCGACTCACATGGTTAGGAGAAAGAGTCAAAAAAGCAATTATTCCTCTCCCCTGTGCAGGGCAATGTGGATAACAGAATATATTCTGTGAGCTGGATGGAATTCTTTGGAAAATTGCACATTGCAAAATCTTTCTTGGTAACTCAATGTTCTTTGTAAAACACAGTAACAGACATTTGTGGAAATGAGTACTAATGCTTATAAACTGCACTAATCTTTTATACATTGGTTATAACAAGATGAGCTTCAATAAAACATCTGATTTTTCTTTTTCATTGACACAGTTGGCTGTCTTTAGTCTCACACAAACTCATTTTTCAGTTTCACCTAGAGAGCTGTGAACTGAATAAATACAAGAGATTGTGGGAGAAACTGTAGGAGTTTCTCAGCTCTCTGTAACCCTACATTAAATAAGTACAGCCACAAAATATCAAATAAAAAGAAAATTAGCAATGGGGCAGGATTTCAAAACGTCATTGATGGGGAAACATGAGAAAATAACACAAAACACCTTAAAAATAGAAATCATTAAAAAATCCCCCCAAAAATAATGTCAAAAGAGACATCCCTACCAACTCCACCAGTTGCAAAGTGAAGGTTACTCTTCTAAGAGTGCAAATTTTGCATCAATGAGATTGTATCAGAAGTTGCAAAAAACCCCCACACAGTGTCTTATGGAATGATGTCCAGAGCAGAGAGATTTCCATTGCTCTGTGGCAACGTTACCAAGAAATCCATGCATCTTGCCATTTTCATGGACTGCTGGTTATCGAGGAAATGATTGCTGAGGTGGTTGCACAGACTGAGGAGCTTTTTTGTTAAAGCCTATGTTTGTGAACTGCCTGTGAGTGAGGCATTTTCTGTTTGTCAATTCTGCACATACAGACTCTGGCAAGCTTACAATGCAAACAGCCAACAGCATTGTATTTCTTTGCAAATAGATGAAGGCTGAGTGTAAGTGAACTTTCCAGAACTTTCCTATCAGTACTGCCCCACCCCTAACTCTAGTCATGTTCGCCAGGAACTTCTCCATTTGGGGAAAGAAATAGGGAATATTCTGCATCTCTTTAGCTGCTGGTTTCCCATTTTTCACAGGGCAAGGCAACCCATGCAGATGAAGTGAAATACCAATTTTGGATATACCAATATTAACCAGGACCATTTTTCTTTTTTGTAGAAGACAGGTTATAAAAACAAAATTGGAATATTTTTGCTGTTTTCCTGAATAGCTTCTTGCAGTAAATAGAATGTTGTCTACTTTAGAAAAAGAATCTAGTGAGGATGTATGTGCAGAACTGATTAAGTTGAAAATGTTTGGAACATGGGTTAAATTCAGTAAAGTCATAAACTAAAGAAAAGTGCCTCAAAGTAATAATCCTAAGCAGGAAAAAATCAATTTATGTGTAAAAAGATGATATTTTGAAACAGGAAATAACAAGATTTTTTGTGTGTATATTCATGCAATATATATACCTTGTAGTATATATTATATATATTATGTAATATATATATATATGATTATAAGACGCTCTATGAAATCTTTGCACGAAGCCCAAAATAAAATCAAATGATGATTGACCAGAAAACCCAGATGATAGCAGTCATTGAGACATAACCGACAAACTCCAAAGAAACGAAGGCTCAGTCTGTGGAGGGTTTTCTTCCAGGAACCAGGTCAGGCAACAAAGAATCGTGACTGCAAAGTCAGATCCAAGACTAAAGAGCTGCTTTGGCTGCCCAGGGAGACAATCTGTTTCAGCCAGCACGAATGCACCAGCTGGGCTACAACTGACTCAAGCTGTCTCCTTATCCAAAAGGCACAGAGACCTCATGGTGAGCTTCAGTGCAACTGCATCAGGAACTGTCATGAAACAGAACAGCTCTGCAGGGCTGTGCTGACCTCCCAGGTGGGCTGCTGGCATGAGCCCAGCACACACCTGGGATCCAAGACTCAGACCACAGAATATTCTGGTTTGGAAGGGATCATCAAGTCCAGCTCTGAACTGAGTGGCCCAATACAGGGACTGAGCCCACAGCCTTGGTGTTTTTAGCACTGCGCTTCAACCACCTGAACCACTGCCAGGGTCATCCTCTCAGAGATCCCACCCCTCACACACTCTTTAATATTTTCAGAGTTCCACTGGCCTCATGCCTTGGGGCTATCAATACAGACAGCTGTGAGGAGGAGGAGGAGGACTGTAAGTGGAACCTAGGAGATGGACAGTAGGAGTATGACAGTATTCCTGAAATATTTAATGTCAAAAGATTTTTCGTCCTACAATAAAAATATTGCATTTAAAACACGTATTTTCCAATAATACTTACCCAATCAAAATTACGGATGTTTCAATGTATTTTTAAAAGATTAAAAGTGAGATGTTTTAGTTATCTAATAACAGGTATTTATAATGTATGTGTGCAAAAAGAAGAAAATTCCACTGGCAAGTCTAAGAATCAGTACTTGTGTGATATATCAATACTTGTGAAATATGTGTTCAAGCTTTTATTTTCATGCCATCTACCTGACTGACATTTAGTTATATTTACAGCTGTATCAAGGTTTTACTACAAATGCATGAAAGAGTATAATTTTTATTGAATATTTTTGCATAATAAGCACAGGATAGGATATCATAGTTTTGTCTCTATTAGAGATTGGGGTAGATGAAGCTAAGATAAATGCTGCTAAATTTGCATCCAGGTTTAACGCAAATTACTGAAATGGAAGAAAGCTTAGATGGGGTTGGGTTTTCTTTCAGCTTGAGGATAGATCTTGAAAACTTAGCAGTGATCATGTTTTCGGGTTTGTCAGAAACATTAACGGTCTCACACAGAAATAAACCTAAGACTCAATTCAAAGTGGTTTCTTTGAAGACAAAGAAATGAAGCAGTGAAAAAATTCAAATTACTCAGAGTATTCCAAGTGGAGACTACCAAGAGGTTTCTGTACTGGAAGTGTGATATGAAGATGACAGTTTTGTACCGTATGGTAGATAATGTGATTAGAGTAAGGGTTCTAATTATCTATTGGACAAAGGAATACCCATAAAAAAATAAATCACTATATCAAATTTGAAAATGTTTTCAAATGAAAAGCATGCAATTAATTAATTAGAAGCACATAGAAATGAAAATATAAAGTTTCATTTAAAATACCTTAGCTTATGTTTCAACTGTTGGCTGATTTATATTTCTAAGCATTCAGAGACTGATTCCTTTCATATAGCTTAAATGGTTTTTCAGCCCAGTTTAGAAATTTCCCAGCCTCAGGGAATAGAGTACAAAATTTAAGAGAATAGTTTTTCAGCTTCATGGTACCTAAGAATGCAAGATAATTCTCATTTTAAGCATATCTATTTGCTGGATGGTTTATTCTTTCTATTTTGCAAGACACTATGATATCAAATGAACAATATTCACTTGAGTGAGTGCATCTGCCAAATTACTTTATCAGTGTGGAGAATTTATCCTCTGGAAAGGATTGTATGGAAAGGAAGATTGCAATTTCAATGATTGTTCTTGCTGAAGAACATCTCTCCAAATACGTTTCCAAACATATTTTCAAATTAATGTTCCACTAGTGTACAAAGGTTGCTGAGGATGTCTTGTGGCTGCACTGCCTACAGTCTGCTTTTGAAAAAGAGATTAGAGACCCAAACACCTAAGACAAAGCAGAAGAAATTTAAACTTTGCTTTTCCTCCCCCCTCCTCATTGTCCTTCTCTCTGCTAAAAGTCTGGGCACAATATTCTTTTGCTAAGGGAATATTTGAACTGAAGAGTACAAAATAATGAATGGCTTGCACAATATTAAGAGCATTTATTATTTTTTGTCAGGATTCTACATTCAGTGAATCCTGGGAAAGATACTTAAAAACAAATCAGTGACAGTTCATAAGTTAATTTTTTGTCTTTTTCCCCCCAGCATGTCAATGTTCTACACTCCCATAATATTGGTTCCTTTAATGGTTTTCTAATGTAGAGCACTTGTGATTTTTTCAGTTTACACACTTATCCCTTTTGAATAACAATACTGGTGTGAGCCAGACATTTTGAGAATATACTTCATAGGCTTTCTTTCACTGTGATTTTAGTGCACTTGTATGTTGACTTGTAATATCCCAGTCATTGGCCTCAGTAGGAGAGTTTCAGACACGATGAGGAATGTTGATGTACTTGGATGTTTTACTCTATGGCTAAAATGTTTACAATGGTCTTTGAGATAACGAATTATGACAGTGTTCAAATATTACTCTCCAGACCTGGAGCATAAACACATTTGTGGACAGTCACAGCTTTTATATACCATAAAAGCAGACATATTAATAATGTCACTACTACACTGCAGAGGTGTTCTCAAAATGTAAAACAGAACACTGCATAGACTAGACGGTGATAATTACATAGTTTGCTGTCTTAGGAGGCTTAAAAATGCAGTAAGACCTAAATTAATTTGTCATCTTGAATCCCAGGCACAATGAAAATTTATTTCATGTCCAGGTAGGTTAAAATACTCTATCTGAATATTCATCACAAATTGACTTTAGATCTCCTGAAATTACACAGGAGGAAAAATTCAATTCTAGATTCCTTAGGGTGGTGAAACACCAGTTTCTGGAAGTTCATCTGCTGCAACTGAAAGGTGACCTTGAAGCACCAGAGCCAGCACTTGCTGCCGAGGCAATCGTTGTCATTATCACACTTTGGCTGCAGCTTGCAGCAGCACTGTAATATTGTCACTCCCGGCAGAGTTCCCTATATGCATTAGTATGAAATGCTATATAAAAAGCCTATATAGTCAATAAAGATGTAAAGTCTGGAAAAATTGTAGGAAAACATGGTTAATTTGCTTAGTTCCCTGGGCTCATTGAATTGGCTCGATGACTGGATTTAAAACAACTGAGCTGATATATCAGCCCCAAATAATTTTTATGCCAGAAACAGCAGCAGTGTACCCTGTAATGCCAATGCTAGATTTCCCTGTGACATACTGCCCTCTTGTGCATCAGTAGCTTTCTTATAGAGATAATCTAAGAGCAGGACACCTATTTAACAAACAAAAGTTCTCAGACTCTCTCTTGATCTCCTTTGACATTTTTTATTTTTATCCAGAATGAATGCAATTTCTTAGGTCACGATGGAGAGGCAACACGGACTGGGCTTGTCCAGCCTGGAGAAGTGAAAATCAAGAGGAGATCCTACTGCCATGAAGGGAAGTGGGGAGCAGACTGGGCAGAGTTGGGGAAGGAGGAACTCCCTCAGGACCAGCAAGAACTGCACAGAGTTTTCTGTGACCTGGGAAGCCAGTGAGTTGTCTGGAATCAAGCCTGGGTAGTTTTTAAATTGCTTTCCCATCTTCAGTTTTCCTCTGTTTAAAATGTTAAAAACTCTAATTTATATTCTATGACAGCCTAAACAATTTGACATTTAAAATCCTTTTTGCTTATCTATGGAGAAAGCACTACAAGGAGGTTTTGTGACCTTAGAGCTTCAGCAGAGTGGTCACACTCTCATACCTGGGATTCTGTTCCTGTATCAGTGATATTTATTTTGTACAAAACGGAAAGTCTTCAACCAAGAGAGATTGTGTTCTTTCAGATTTTTCCTGGCAGGAAAGTCACTTTTCTGCTTGAAGGTTGATGTTGAATCAAGCCTCCCCAGATGAGAGGGGAAAAAAAAGCTGCTGTAACTTCCCAATACAGTCGTTGTCCATTCAGCTGTGGGTGAAGGAGTGTCCCCTTCCACACATTGAACGGGTGATTCTCAGGAATGCCAAGTACCACAGATGAAATTAACTATACTTTCACATCATAAGAAGTTAGATGAGAGTTGTAGCTGCAGTTAGTTATGTTTGGCAAGGATTTGTTGCACTGAGGCAAACCCTCTGGCAGAAATAAGAGCACATGAAAATGACTGCATCTTAATTTAGTCTGTCAAGTTTGGCAGTAAGCATTTAAGCAGCCACATTAGATATCAACATCTTTTAGCTGATACAGCCCCATTGTAACAATAACATCTGGAAAAGATACTGAGGCTTTAGCCCTTTTGAAAAATATTTTACTGTCTTTGGATTAAAATTAGAAAACTATCTGGTAATTTAAAAATAAACCCTATTTCCCTTGCCTGTAGGAAAGCATATTTCCCTTACTTATAGCAATCCCTATACTTTTATGAGAAAGGAAGAAATGGTAGTACATCTCTTTTACCATCAGTCATGTACCACACCTCTATGAAAGTGCTAGGAGCTTTCAGAAACACAACAGTTTAGATTTCTTAAATAGTAATAGTAATAGTAATAGTAACAGTAACAGTAATAATAATAGTAATAGTAATAGTAGTATTGGTAGTAATAGTAGTAGTAGTAGAAAGAAGAAGATGATTTGGAGAGGAAAGAAAATATTTTTCGTGTAAAGAATAATTGTTCAAAATATGCAGGGAAAAACTATCCTACACATTAGATACCGCATAGTATATATTTTGCAAGCTTATTAGCTGAAAAGGCCTGCATACATTTCATGTATCTGCCAAGTGCCAAAACATGTATAATAAAAGGTGTAAAACTGGGGATTTAGTCAGGGTGCCTGTGAGGTTACTGACCTTGAACGGGAACCAGAAGTTTTGTGAAACCAGCGGGTGGATTGTCTAGCTCAGGTTGAAGTGTGGGACAGTGTCTGGAACCCAGAAGCTGGACGTCTCCATCTCCCTGGTTTTAATTGCAAAGGGACTGGACTCTGCCTGTGCAGAGTAGAAAAAAGGGTCTGAGTCTTCTAAAAGATAATTCAGAACAAAAGTGTTGCTTACTACTGTCTAAAAGAATTCCAGAGACAATTGCTTTCTAATTTAAAGTTCTTTGTTAGATGTCTAAAATTTTACAAGGTGATCTTTACCAGCATCTTAGCAAAATGAACTCTGACAATTCACGCAACATCCCCCAGCTCCTAGTTCGTTCCAATGTAATATCATTACCATCATCAATAACATTCATCAAGACGGTTTGGTGGTAAGTTATGTCCATTAACATAATTCTGAACAATAGTTTTAAATCAGTTACTGTTATTTTCAGAAGCCACTTTAGGCATAATTTTTGGTATCAGAAATAAACTCCAACACCTCCAGTGTATTGTTCTTCTGTATCTTTAGCAGACTTGTCACAAGTCTGTTTTACTTTATTCAGTTTTACTTTTACTTTATTCTGTTTTACTTTTATTCAGTTTTACTCCATTTCAAGCTGTGATTAGTGGAGAGCCAATGAGAAATTAAATAAAGATTGTAAGCCCAGGAGTAAGAAAAAAAATCTCTAGTTTAGTGTTAAATTCTGATGTGTAAGTTGAAATATGTCCAATACAACTGGAAAACAATGGGGACGAATTATTGAACAAAACCAAATAATAAAAGAGCCTCTGGTATCTTAATTTAAAAGAAAAAGAGAAGCAACTTAAAACTTGCCTATTTACTTGAATCAAAACAGCAGCTCAGTTATGCTACAATAAAATAATGACAGCAAAGCTGCCCCTACTGTAGCTATTTTTAGTAATTTGTTTTATGCAAATAATGTCCTCACTTTATGCATCATATTTTGCCCAGCTCTGAAAAATACTGCGTCAGTGTTTAACCTTGTGTGTGTAGTTGTACTGACTATTCCTAAGAATCAGAGCCATTGCACACAGCAGAATTTGGCTCAGGCTTGAATCTTGTCTCTGTACGATTTGGCATCATCTTCTACTGTCATTTATCTACTACTGCACTTGTTCTGCAAAGATATTATCTGGCCTGTGGAGTGAAATCTGTCCAATAACACTGAAGTAATTGGTAAAATCACATTTTCTTCCAGCAGAACACATAGCATTTTCAATTACAGAGCTTATTTACCGCCTGCTTTCTAAGCTACTTGTCCTGGCTATTAGTACTCTTGTGGTCGGTACACATTTCAGTTACGCTAGGTTTTCAAAGAGTGGTGTTTATTAAAATCTACTTTAGCTGCCAAATTACAGTGGATATTTATATATCATGAAACTAACTTAATGACCTGTTACCTGGGTCCAGATGTACAAAAAGAAGCAGCGGTCAAGTTCAGAGTGCTAATATGCATAAAGAAACCCTCAGCATAAGAGGTCTACACCCACTTATACAGTATTTATGTTTACTATTATGGGGTAAAATATCTCAATATATACTATGAAATGTGGTGACACGTGAGAGAGACTTTTGTATTTATTTTCGCGCAGTGTGAGTAAACATTAGGTAAACATATTTTAAAGAAACAGAACATTTCTTATTTGTAAGTTAAAGTGATGTGTACAGACAGAACTTTGCAATATGAATATAACCTAAATGTCCCCTGAAAGTTTTTAAGTGCAATTTGTGCAGTTTGCCTTCTTATGACAATAAATGATGATGACAATAAGTTTTTTGAGGGACTGGCCTGGGGAGATGTTTTGCTTCACAGCTCACCTCTGCTGCTGCAAGTGTACCCCACGGTTCCTGACTGCCTGAACCAGGCAGGGCCAAGGAAAGACAGGGGATGACTCTGGAATATCTAAAAAATGTATTTCCTTCAAGAATCAGGAAAACTAAGCCTATGAAATGCTTTAAACTAGCCCTTTGCTTTGAAATAATGAATATCTCAGTTCTGTCACTGCTTTTAGTGGAACAGAGGAATTAGCATGGACTCCTTCCAAAACCAGATGTGTCTGTTCTTTCCATTAGGAGTCAGTCACATATTTGCATATCTTGTAGCATACACTTTTCATTCCAGCTGTGTAGATTAATAGGTTGAGGTTTTATTTTCATACGTGGCTTATGTAAGAGCACAGATGTAGTTTCTGAGGTTTGTTGTAAAACAGGTATCAAGTTTTTCTGTGCCTCAAGTTGAAATGGATATTTTACAATAAGGAAAGTGACTCTTCCAAGAAGAGACTCATGGTTGGCAGGCTCTAAAGTCTGATGAAAAGCATTGCACAGTTTTGTGGTCCACCTGAAGAATATGCTGTCTATTAAATGTTCCAAGCATACTGGTCAGAAACTGTATTTTATTTGATTTTTTGCCCTCCCAAGCACTGCTTAGTGTCAGTTGATGTCAAAATCATCTTCATTTTACTGGCATTGTTACATTACTGTGACAGAAATAGGTAACATCAGTGGTGCATGCACTTCTAGAATGGGCTGAGGTTCCTCTTTGCATGTGTAGCTCTGTCACGTGTTTTTGGGCTGTTTGTTGCCAGCAGGATCTCTCTGGCAAAGTTATTTACTGAGTCCAAAAGAAGCAAACATGGAATAAAACCCAGTTTGGGGTTTTCTGCTGTTGCTAACATTGGCCAATATAAATCTTATAAAAACAGTGAGCAGAGCTTATGACTGAGGCTCAGGTCTACTTTCCTGCTTCACATGACCATATTGTTGAGATGGCGTCACATCTCAGTGTTTGCCAATGGGAACATTTATAATGGATGCACGAGTTTCATGCATGAAGAGGCTGTCTTTGCAGCTTTGTCAGAGAGGGACTGGAGAGATTCATGGTGGAAAGCAAGGAGGAATCACCACTCAGTACATGCTGCTGCACAAACAATATCTTAGAGCAAGTATCTCTGGAGAAAATTCAAAGAGAAAATATTACTATTAAAAGATTACTTGCCCTGAAGGAGACTTATTTGCCAAATGGAAATGGATGATTGAACCATACCCATATGCAGTGGTGAAGATTGCTGTCACAACTGCTGGCAGTTTCATTTCTGTAATGACCAGATGCCCAAGCCAAACACCACACAGAGACATAATTCTTGAAGCAATGATGTCACTTAATATTCCAGAGTGACCAGTGGTTTCATAAAGACAGGCAGAAGGTGCTGAGTTTTAGAAAAGCTGTTGATTTTTCCAACAGACGTTTCTTCACGGCACTGCATAAAATGCTAATTGCAATGACATTCGTTGAAAGCTTCAATCCTCATAATGAAACAGGAACAACTGCTGAACTAATTCATAGCAGCATGTTCCACTGCAGATCTGTTATCAGTGGTTTTAAGATAATGAAATTGTAACAAGAAGAATGTGTCATTTTCCAGTCAGAATTAACACTATGCAGTTTTACCTGTTTATTAAAGCACTTGAATAGTCCCCTTCACATATTATCTGAACCCACACCCAATATTTATTTGTATTTCTTTCAGATCTTTTTTCTTTAGCATGTAGATGAAATAGCTCAGAATTACTTCAGTGAGGAGAGAGTTAAGAACAAGACTATTTCTAACTATTCAGAAAACTCCAAAATACCTTTGTAGTTCTCAACAGGTGTTCATCTGCTTGTCCGTGTCTGAATTGCCTCTCTTTTGGTTTAGAGCAGATTCAGAAGCTCATAGTTAAGCCAAGGTTACTCAGTCCACCTGTTTCCCTTACTTTTAAAGGAGATGAACAGGTTTCGTGATTCCAGGAGAAGGTTCTTGAAAAATTCCCAGCACTTTCTAGCTCCTTTATCCTCCATGGAAGCTTCTCATCGAACTCCTCTCATCTGAGCTCTGAGTTGGCATTTCCTTTTCTAAAACCTAAAACTTCTGTCACAGTAAAAACCTTCAGTGTACTCATCAGGATCCCAAACTCCACAATGTTGTGATCACTGCAGCCAAGATTATCAGTAACTGAGATATTGCAAAGATTTTCTTGGTTTGTGAGTAACAAGTCCAGCAGTGCTTCATTCCTGCTTTACACATCTAGTGTTTTTAAGAAGAAGCAGTCCTCTATGCATTCCAGAAACGTGACGGATGACGTGTGAACTGCTGTATTGTTCTTCCAACAGATGTACATTCAATGTTCTCCATAACACAGAGCGTGAGTCCTTCTCTTCTTCTCTGCCTATCTCTATGAAACAGTATAGCCATCCATCGGGATCCTTCAGTCATGTGAGTCGTTGCTCCATGTTTCAGTTTTTCCTATGAGACCATAACTTTCTGACTGTGTGTGGAGCTCTGGTTCCTCCTGTTTTTTCCCCAGGCTGTATGTGCATGTATGCATACACTCCAGGTGGTTAGTCTTCTGGTTCTCATCTTGGGAGGTAGCTAAGGAATATTTGTCACTGCTCCAGTTGGCCTGGTTTATCCCCAGTTTGTTGCAATGGCATGAGCATTGCCACTTTGGACCCTGTCCCCCAAGTCCTTCATTTTAAAGCCCACCTCACCATGTTGGCCAGTCTGCTGCCAAAGATTCCCGTGTCTCCTCTAGATAAGTGGATCCCATCTCTCTCTAACAGGCTATAATCACTGAAGAATCTCCCATTGTCATAAAACCCAAAATTCTCGTGAAGACACCAGGCACAAAGCTGGTAGTTGATTTGCAATATACCTCTATTTCTGGCTGCACTCTTTTCTCTAACCAGTAAAATGAAAGAAAAGATAACTTGGGCACCAATACTTCATGCTTGCACTCCCAGGGCTTTGTAGTTTTCCTTGACTTTGCCCAGGTTTTAGCTTGCAATGTCATTCATGCCCACATGAAAAGAGGAGCAACTAAGAGTAGTCTGTGATCTTGACAAGTAGTGGCACTCTCTCAGCAATACCTCAGCTCTGGGAAGTCAGCACACCTCTCATGACTCCCTGGCAGGCCGGCAGTGGGAGCCTCAATGCTTAACAGAGAATCAGCAACTACGAGCACTTGTCTTTTTGCAGTATCCTCTGTGTCACTGGTAAATTCTATAAACAAACAAACTTTTTTAGTTTGATAGTCATTCAAAATAATTCAGTTTTTCATACTTGTATGGTAACTCAAAAACATAGTTAACAATGAGAGAGCTCCCCAATGAATTTTCTAAGCCTGGCATATTAATTTTATGGAGCATATCTGCCAAGGCAGGGGGCAGCTGCAGGCCCAGACCATGTAGGCAGTAGCCTAAGGCAGCAAAAGAGAGACACAAAAATCAGTGTTAGCAGAGCAGCTCCCCCAGGCACCACCTGGTCTGTTGAGATTATACAATCTTCTCAGCCTCAATAACGAGAAAATTTATCCCACTCCCTGGCTTTGTTTTCCCTCATCCTCCTGCTGGTAGACAAAGGAGGTCTGGAAAGATCCCAGCATGGAGCCAGAGAAGAACCGCTCTTCCTTTCATCTCCCTTCTCTCAGGCAGTCATGCTACACTGGGTCAGAAAGTCCAAGCAGGTGTTTGCAATTTTAACCTCATTAATTTTGAAACACTGCTGTGAAACCTTGAGCCTGCCTGTGACAAAATCATTATATTATTATATAATTTCTGTATGACTGTACTGGTTTGGGCTAAGATAGAGTTATTTTTCTTCATATTATGGAATTGTGTTTCTGGTCTGTGATGAAAACAACATTGGTAACTCAGGAATCCTTCAGCCATTGTTGAGAAGTGTTTCCACAGCACCAAGACTGCTTCTCACACCTCCTCACTGGCAAGTGGGCTGGGGGAGTACACAAAGCTGGGAGGGGACATAGTCAGGACAGCTGACCCCAAATGACCAAAGGGATATTCCATATTGTACAACACCATGCTCAACAATGAAATCTGGGGGAAAGAAGAGGAAAGGGAAATATCCTGAGATACGGTGTTTTCCCAAGTAACCATCACATGAGATGTGGCTCTGCTTTCCTGGGGATGGCTGAACACCTGCCTGCCCAGGGGAAGTGGTGAATCAATTCTTGTTTTACTTTTCACGCATACACAGCTTTTGCTTTACCTATTAAACTGTCTTTATCTCAATGCACAATTTTTCTCACTTTTACCCTCCCAATTCTCTTCCCCATTCTTGGAAAGAATAAGTGGCTGAGCAGGGCTGAGCTGCTGACTGGGGTTATCCCACAATGACCACACAGAATTTAGGACTGTAACTCCAGAACAACAGTGGATTTGGTCATTCATTTGGTTGCTATTAGTGATCCCTGTAGCTTCACATTTTTACTAATATAAACAAGGCTTCAAATCAGCCTGGCAGCTTTTATTCCAATGTGTCTCAGGTTTCGGGACTGCACGCAAGTGCAAAAGGAATTTACACTGGCTAGTTCCTGCTAGCCTTCCTTTCTTTCTCTCTCCCAATCTTTATAAGATCATTGTGAGTTGCACTAGGCAGCGGGACAGAAAAAAAGAAACCAGACACTGCAGCGGTTGGCACCCCAAACTCTTATGACCTTTATGCATCCATCCTCACAATCTAACAACTGAGAAAATCATGTGTTCTTGTAAAATTGTTGGCTGTTAACTTTATGTGAGGCTTTCACACCTGATTTCTAAAAGCTTGAGCAGAGCTAATGTAGGGAACCATAATGAATTGTTATTAGGATTTGAAATTAATTGTTAGGATTTGAAAGTACAATCTCAAGTAATTTAGCAAACAATTTCTAATATTGAATTCCTTGAAATTTTCTCCAGAGGAGTAAGGAAAATTTTAATAAGACTGAATATACACAAGAATTATACCAGTTTTTCATTTGGAAAGTTAAAATGCTTAACTGTCATTACTCTGCGGTCTGATTTTCACAGATTGTTATTTCTGTTGTTTCACATGGGGGTATTTTATATTCACTTCCTTCTGAAATTAAGTATTCATAAAGACTTCTGAGGTCTGTACTTTATACATTTTGCCACCTCTGGATTTGTTTCAACCTTCTTTTCAACTACCTCTTTAGCAAAGTCATGAATATTTGTTGATGGCAGAAAGGAGTCTCATTTTTCAACCCAGCTACATGGCCATCTGTGGTGTTTGCAGATTACTAGAATTTATCTTCTCCTATCCAGGGAATTTCTAGATGTTTCTGAATCAGAGAATTCCCACTTGTCAGCTCTCATTACCATGTCGTTTCCTGAGCTGAATCTGATGTAGCAACAAAGCCAACAGCAGCTGTTTTAGATTGAAGATGCTTTAAATAAGGGGAGAATGCATATATCTGGGCTTGACTCACTATGAGGTAGCTAATTTTTTAGAAGGGTTTTACTTAAATTATTTTTCATTTTATTGGTCATCGTTATTTAATGATGGAAAAATTATCTTAATAAGAGATCAAATTTAGAAAGATTTAGAAATCAATAAGGAGGAGTGCTGTTTCATACTACAGGCATTCTAGAAAAAAATAATTGTACAGTAATTACAATTGAAGACAATTGCAGACTAGAACAAACTGCAAATATGTGAAAAGGCAGAGAGAAATTTCTTTTTTTTTTTCAGAAAATCAGGATTGTAAATAGTTGCTATTTCCAGCATGACTGCTGAATCCACACACTGTACTTCACTCAGATAAAGAGATTTAGAATAAACCAGTTCCATTGCATAGGACAAAATAAAGTTGTCTCCAATTTAGCTACCTCCAAGCTAGATAAGAGCAGTGGAGCAGAGTAAATGTAGCACATCACATGAACTGATTGGCTTTTCTGAGAGATTAACCATTTATAACCTGAAGGTAAGTTGCTCCAAGGTACAGGCTGAGTGAGACTGGGATTGTCTGCACCAGGCCATGTACACATGCAGCAGAAATATTGAAGAAAATTTCCTTAACTTTTCACAGGTTTAAATAATCTAACTTTTTGTTATGAAGGTAATTTTAATCTTAGTCTGTCAGTCAGCATGAACTGCCCTTCTAAAGACAGGAATTTATAAGCTTCCTTTTTATACAGCTTTCTTTCACCATTCTAGCAGAGTTTCTAGGAGTTATATAATCACTCTACAGATTTTTAATAACCCCGCTAGAAACTTCTCATTGATGTGAAGGCTTTTGGGGACTTGATAATTGTTTAGGATTACAGATAACCTCATCAGTTTAAGCACCTTCTTATAAACCCTACAAATGGACCAGAAAAAAGGCAATGAATTTGCTTTCTGAAGATCTTGTGTAGGCTCACAGACCTAATGCAACTGGCAGTAGTAAGTAATTTTCATTCATGAAGACAGTTAAACATGAAGATTTTGCAGCAACAATGAGATCTATCGCAGATCTTCATTATATAGCTTGAAAATTTTCTTGTAACTTCACCTACTACAACTATGTACAAATACAGTCATACTT
>VWZT01016909.1:148769-168202 GCA_013397055.1 Pachycephala philippinensis | reverse complement strand
ATGTATATATGTATATATGTATATATGTATATATGTATATATGTATATATGCATATATGTACATATGGGGATGGTAAAACACAGAATTACCTAATCTTCACTTCATACCCGAGAAGAGAGGTGAGGCTGAGGAAGGGCTGACATAAGAAATGCAGAAATATAACTGCATTATTTTAAAAGTATGCAAACTACTGAGTGACTGAGGACAGATCTACAGACCTACAAATCAGTTTGGGGAAGATCTGAAAAGAATTTTGGNTCATATAAACCCTACAAATGGACCAGAAAAAAGGCAATGAATTTGCTTTCTGAAGATCTTGTGTAGGCTCACAGACCTAATGCAACTGGCAGTAGTTAGTAATTTTCATTCATGAAGACAGTTAAACATGAAGATTTTGCAGCAACAATGAGATCTATCGCAGATCTTCATTATATAGCTTGAAAATTTTCTTGTAACTTCACCTACTACAACTATGTGCAAATACAGTCATACTTTCATGCATCTTGTTCTGCATCATACAGAAAAGCAATTCTACCAGTCCTAAACAAGAGCAGTGTTTCGTAGGAAAGCGGTAATTTAGTTTGTCTTATATGTATATATGTATATATGTATATATGTATATATGTATATATGTATATATGTATATATGTATATATGTATATATGTATATATGCATATATGTACATATGGGGATGGTAAAACACAGAATTACCTAATCTTCACTTCATACCCGAGAAGAGAGGTGAGGCTGAGGAAGGGCTGACATAAGAAATGCAGAAATATAACTGCATTATTTTAAAAGTATGCAAACTACTGAGTGATTGAGGACAGATCTACAGACCTACAAATCAGTTTGGGGAAGATCTGAAAAGAATTTTGGGGAGAAATCCAACAAATTCCCACCCTAAAGCATTAATCTAGTTTTCAAAGAGAGAGGGATATGAAGAGAAGGAAAGACATATGACTCTGAAACCAATAACACATAAGATGTGATCTCTAATACATTGTATTATATATAGATTAAAATCAGTGTACACTGCAGCAGAAATCCAAGAAGAGAGCATCAAATGGGAGTCTGATTAGTAGACTTCTCCTTTGACTTTGTCATTTATTTGAACTTGGAATTTCACATCAAAGAGGAATGTTGCATCCTCATCGCGTTCACGTTTATTCAGATATCTGAGATTAGAGTATCAAAATGTGATAAATTATTATAAGAATTATATTAGAAGCTTCTACACATTGTTCTGAATTTTCATAAATGATGAAACTTTCATGCCAGCTTTGACTAAAAATTCAAGATTTTGCTTATCAGGATTTCTATACCTAAGTAACTCATTAGATGTCCCTAAAAACTACTTGTAACACATGCTAAGATTCTCACAATTTAGGTCAATTTTTATGAGCCACTAGATGGTGCCACATATATTGTTAAACGCCTCAGAAAAAGTTCTGGGGAATACCAAAAGAACCGACAAGCAAACTAACAAGACATAATACTGCTTCATGAAAGAGCAAGGATGTGTTTAGATATTATTTCCCATAGTCTCCATCCTGTCATTTCCCTCTACTACATAAAATTGTTCTGTTCTTTCTTCTGTGTATTGGGTAGGGCCATACACTTCAGAGGGATCGTCACAACAGTGTCAGCTCACTTTAGTGTGAGATCAATAGTCTTCTATTTTTGCACTGTAAATTTCTCAGCATTAATTTCCTTAATGTTTACAGCTATTTTGAGAAAGTAACAAGTTTTTAATGCATATTGTTACTGTATAGTTGACATCTCTTATCTACAACACAGTTTTCCTGATCAAGGAAGCCAACATTGGCTCCTGACCAGTGCTCAACTGTATAAGGCAGCAAGTCTCCTGGGGTTCATATCCCCTTGAGTTTTGCACTGGAGTAAGCTGAACTATTCTATGGGTTGTGTAGTGAGTGCTTATAAGAAAATAATCCTGGTGCATTACTTTCCTGGCCTCATAGTGTGAAAGTACAGAAAATCTATGGCATTTGAATGACACAATATGTGCTTGCATAAGGCAGCCTCATGCTACAAGTTACTGGGTTGTATTGTCATACATGTTCCTTTCAGATCTGTCAGTTTGAACTCAGAACACAACTGCATTTGAAGAAAGGGATTACAGTTGTGCATGGCACTTAATATAGCCCACAGCTCATTGTTATCTTGTAAAATGGAGGTGGGAGTTGCACATTGTGGCAACAATGAAGGTATATTAAGAGTTAATTCTGAAGTGAATATAAATTTCTACCTGTTTAGTTCAGTTTTCAAGTTGACATTTCATTGTGTGGTAGTGTCTGTGAGACCTTCTGACACATGACATCCAGCATCAGCTTGAGACTGCTTGAGAAGTAGCTGTATGGTTTTATTTCTGATCTAATTTTAATTTTGAAAGCTTTGTTTATTTTGTTCTATGCAAAATCTATATTTATATGCTTACTTTGGTCGGTGACCAGGAAAGTTAGTGAAGCTATAAACGGAGGAAAGCAAAAGTGATCAGTCAGATAAATTGCTGAATATTGAAAAGGCCAAAACAATAAAAAGTAGCATTATAATTCATCGAGGATGTGAGGCATTAAAAAGTCACACAGGTTCAGATTTTGATCAGGATTTATTGCAGACAAAAATCAAATAGAACGTGATTATTTTTTCATGACAAATATGATAGAGAAGATAATAAAATAGTATAAACTTACTGTATCCTAAAAGACTTCATGAAATCAGGCTGTTCACTTGCTGTTCTCCATCAGATTCAGTCAAGGCTGACATTTAATAGAAGACATTCTCTGTGTTATAGAAAAGTGATGAAGGAAGTGATTATCTAGTACTATTTCTAGCCCCATCCCAATACATGCTTACACGACGTTGCCATAAGAAATGCTCTTTGTTGGATTATTTTGATTGAGGATTACAGGCAGATGCATTTCTTCTCAATATTTCCACAATCACCAACTTAAGCAGTTACATATAATTTGCATATTATTCAGTTAGTTATATTGAACTAATGGAATAAAGTTCTATTTCACTTAGTGATGTATGAATAGGCAAAACAAGGTAGGCCTTGACTGGAAGGCCTTACAGTTTCATTTCCATCAGAAATAACAGAGTTTTAGTGCAGGAAAATAGGCCACAGCATCGGATGATATTTTCCTAGCAGATATATCTAGGTGCAAATTTAGATATTTTGCCTTAGGGATGAGACAAGACAGTAAATAATGAAGTGAGAGGATATTTCAGGAGATAAATGTACTCATAGCCCTCACCTAGATGAAATACAGGGAAGCTGCACCTTTGCCAGTGAATCATAGAACTGTAGACATATAAGTCACACCAGGAGCTCAGAGTTTCCATTCTCTGGTTTATAAATATATGATTGGGCGTTTTCATTAAATATAGGTGACAATAAGTTGGAGTTCAAAAATATAGACAAGGAAGTTATATTTGCTGTCAAGTGAAAGCTGTGAAGGATTGTATCAACAATAATTCAGAGACTGTTAATAACAGAAGGCGAAACTGAAATGGTCCTACATACCTAAACAAGAGAACCACAGCATTAAAACTACATGAGCAGACATAAAATTACTTTGTATATGTTTAAGTCATCAGAGTTATTTCTCTTCCTTAACTCCTGCTCTATCACCAATGGCAGTGAGGCACTGGCCATAGTATTCAAACCTTGAGATGGCTAGTAGTGAAAATATATTTGTCCAAACATATTAAAAATTCTCCTTTCCAAAGTTATATTTGAGCTTAACTATCTGTCCCGTTATATCCCATTTCTGATCAGGAATGTGAGCTAAATGGGCAAATGTCAGTCAATCAGAAAGGACCTTCAGCCTCTGATGCCTAACTGCTGTTGGCTCATTACCAGTGCTATTTAGTGTCTTAAGAGTATCAAGAAGGCAATCCTTTATTACATATACTCTAAATGTTTGTATTTGGTTATAATTCCAAAAGTTGAGGAAACACAGAAAGGGAGTGCCAGTTATTTTACGAATAACCCAAAACTTAGATTTGTTTTCAGTTACAGAATCTCTTCAACTCCCCTTTAGAGAGTCTTAGGAAGACTGCAGCTGCTCCCCTCAGCCTCTTCCTTAAAAGCTCAAGAAATCCAGCTCCTTCAGCTCCCTGTCAAAGAGCATGCTTTGCATACTCTCTTGTCATCTTGGTGGCCCTCCAGAGGTCTTTCTCCACCTGGACTGCACCTTTATTCCAAGGTCTCAGTCTGGACTGGCCTTCTGGGTACCAAGCAAGCAGCAGTGAGCAGCCACTTCCCTGGCCTGTTGGCTGTGATCCCTCTCTGTCTTTGGTACACAGACAGGTCTGTGGTCTGTCGCCACAAGAGCGCACTGCTGACTCACGTTCAGCAAAAATCAGCAACGTTATCCACTGAGATCCCCTCAGTTGGATCAGAGGTGTAACTTCAGATAAGCAGATAACTTTCAAGGGATATGCTTATATTTTGGCCAGACCTTTCCTTACTGTAGCTTCGAGTGCAACTGTCAAGATTTGGCCACCAATTTCCGTGCCAGTGGCTATTTAGACTCCATGCACAGAACAGGAGCTGTAAATAAAGCCTGGGGAGTAATGTACAAGAGAGAGCCCCTGGAGCAGGCACATTTTAATTTTGGAAAAGCAAAAACATTATTAGGCATCAAACTTTTTAGAAGTGGTTTTAGGGTGGTCTTGAGACTTCCTGTCGTTTTGGATGCTTTCTGGACTTGGGACAGAAATTTCACAGAATATGTAAGTGACTTCAGCCACCCCCCATAGCTTGACACCCTTCACCCTTTGTTTGCTTTACTTTGGTTGCTCTCTAATAGCTTAATATCTTTCTTATATTGTGGTGCCCAAAACTGCACACAGGGCTCAAGATGAGGCCGCCCCAGTGCAGAGCAGAGCAGGACAATCCCCTCCCTTGCCCGGCTGGCGATGCTGTGCCTGATGAACCCCAGGACAGGGTTGGCCCTCCTGGCTGCCAGGGCCCTGCTGACTCATATTCAACTTGCCATTGACCAGGGTCCTCAGGTTCCTTTCCGTGGCACTGATTTTGCCTGGTTGGCTGTCGAGGACCTCCAGGTCCTGATGGGGCTTGGGCCCATTGCTTGGGTGTCCTTGAGCTCAGGAACCCCCTGTACAGCTCGATCCAACACAGCCCTGGACTTATCTCAGTCACCACCGCTGCCACTGCCACCTCACCGACTTCTTGATTTTCTCACTAGCCGTAGAGTATACTGTAGCTTAATAAAAACACTGATATCTTAGTAGTAGGCCAAAATCCAAGAGAAGCATCCTATGGCCAAAGCCTTGAGGCAGCTGTCTTGGCCAGAAACCAAAGTTCTCCATTTTCTCAGGGCCTTCTACTCATGGTCTTAAAAACTGCCTTTTTAGAAAATCAACCCTAAACAGAGAGAAAAAATTGAGCTGAACCGATTTTCACTTGACCAGAGGTTATAAAAACTATTAAAACCGTTATTAAAGTTTAAAGCTATGTATCCAGAAAGCAAAGGTCCATTTTAAATGCCCAGTCTACTGAAATGTTCCAAATACTTGGATTTGCTACAAGTTATTCCCATTGCAAACTGACTGGTAGCTGCAGGATACTGTCCTGTGGGAGGTGACCTCTGAGTGGGAGTTAAATTTTAAGCCTGGATAGGGCCATCAAGATTCAGCCATGTGTGAAAGGATTGCACAAACAAAACCTCTTACACAAAGAAAACATCCAGCTCTGTCTCCTACATTCACTGCCAGTCATGTCTACGATTTTATTTTTTTTCAGAGAATCCAAGCATGTTTCACAAATTTCCATCCTGCTGGCAATAATGTGCCAGCTCTTTTTAGGACAAATATATTATTTTGATTAGCCTGATGCCATTCTAGAAATGCTGCTTTCTCCTGAGGCATTATGCAGTTTTGTTTATCTCAAGTGTCAAAAATGCTTGAGTGACCTTTGGCCCCTTTGAAGCCCTGGCTTTATGGCATCTTCCTGAGCTTCACTGGTAAATTTAGGGAGTCAGGAAAGTATGTCTCAGGCTGCCATCTTCACACTTGTTACCTTCTCACTCTGAGCTGTCTTTTCCCCATCCAGTCTTAGGTGTTTTCCACCAGCTGACAATGGAACTATGGGTCGGTTTTTTTTTTCCTATCATATAAAGCTATTCAACTCTTATATTATTTTGAATCATTTGTTGAATATTTATGTGCATTTTACTCCTGATCTTTATCATATAGACAGCTAGACCAAAAACATTATCTTTGTTGGTTTATTTCTAAATGATCTCAGGAATTTAAACGTCTTTAAAATTACTACTTCCCAGATTACCATCTATTTACCCTGTACTTAAACAGAAGTGAGAAAACAGTTCTGCATTTTGATATTACACCATAATATCAATTGCCATAAATTTGCCATAGTACTGAACACGTTATTTTAATGTCCAAAACCTCAAAATAACTCTACGTAACAGTATTCAGTGTTGATAAGCAAGTTACTTCATTCTGAACTCCCCTTATTTACGCTCTCCAATGTTAATTAAGAAAATTTTCTGGAGAAGCGATGACACAAGATGATCCAGGAAGCAAAATCTGACACCTGCAATGAGTAGTTTAGCAGTTGACCAGTGTGAGCTGGTGCCAGAGCAGATGTGCTGCCTCTTATCATTGGTATCTGGAGGGTAAGTCTAGAATGTATGGGGTCTTGCACTGAGTGCTTCTCTACTGCTGATATTATAAAGGTGTGAGTATCAGTTTTAGGATTTTGACGAGAAGCAAACAGTGGCACAAATATTCAGCACATGCATTCAGCAAAACTTTATTAGGAAAGGGAGAAAGGAATGTGGGAGTAAGCAGGTTTGGGATTACTTTGGTTAAGCAGGATAAAGCCAGTGGAGTAAATTAAATCGGTAGCTGAGATGATGACAGAGCTCAAAACAGAGAGTAGGAATAACACAGTCACAAAACCAAGAACATTTATAATTCGAATGGGCCTTCAAAGGTCATCACTGGGTGCTGAATCACTTTAGCCATGTGCATTCCTGGCAATGTCATGCTACCATCAAAATGTAGCATCAGCCTTCTAATTTATTTTCACAGCTGATGTCATTGCAGCAGCTTGCACCTTAATTCAAAATCAGACTGCAATCACATTGCACCACACTGTTGATTTTTAAGTCGATGGGAATCAAATAAACTCTTCTCATTCCTGTATTACTGTATTGCATATTCTTCTCACACTTTGGCTTCTTAACATTCAGAGCTCTGCCATCTGCATGTCACAGCTACATTATAACACTGCAGAGGGCACTATTGGTGCATATGAACAGCTGTTGAGCAAACCCACAATTTCATCTGCATGAAATTAGGACAGAGGATGTCCGCAAGTATGTGTTTATTCATTCACTAGTGTCAGACCTATTTGGTCTATTGATGCTAAGGGCCTGGTGATGAAATCACATCTGGCCAAACATCCTTAGACATAAAGAAAATAGAAATAAGATAAGATTCCAGTAGTCAGTTCAAAATTCTTGTATACTTAAAACTTCTTTTAAAAAAACATGGGAGAGGGAACCCCCCTCTTGCCCCTGAAACTTTTGCATTTAAGTGATGGTTAAACAATTCGTTTTAAATCTCTGTACATTTTTCTCTGGGATGTCTTAGATTTTAGATGCCATCATTTGCGTGCACCTATACCTATTGAAATAATGATTTCAATATTTAAATGAAAGATCAGCTTTTAAAAATTTCATTTGTGGTTTAAATTGGCATACTAAAACACCGTATAGAACACCCTTGATGCACTCTCTGATAGACATTCAAAGAGAAGGTTTGCTCCTATTTCCAGATCAGTTCCTGATTACTACTATGACTTTAGGCAAGTGAATACTTAGTTCGTGTATGGCTGTAAATTGGGCGTGAGTGCTAGTAAAATGATTTAGAATTCTTGGATGGAATGCTAATATTTTTAGGAAAATATTTTGGCATCTGCAGTTGTTGAAAGTTTTGCTCTTAGACTGATTTCTGTTGTGTTTAAGATAGAGAGTTTGGATGGAAAATGGGGATTTGGGCTCTTTGGAATTCACTATTCAAGTAATTGTTCTCCTGGTTTTTTCAGCAGAGCATAAGTAAGCAGCCAAAGCCACAAGCATTCATCCTGGGGGCATTTTGCTGACATCAGTTCTCTGTCATACCTTCTTTCTTAATGTCCAAAGGTGGCCTTTACCACAGCTATGATAAAAAGAGTAGAAAAACATTCCCAGTAGAAAAATGTTCTAGGAAATATCTGTTCACACTAACTCTAAAAAAGAGGATGATTTGATCAAAGGGTCTAAACAGCTAGATGGTACAGAATGTGTTCTCAGGCTAGTCTAGAAAGGTATGAAAGGATCCAGAGACTGGAAGTTGAAAACAGGTATTTTCACAGTAGGTTTATTTACATTTTTAGAGAGGTGAACAACTAGCTACTGGAAAGACATGTCAAGATGGTTTCTCTATCATCACATTCATGAATGTATTTACTTTTATCTCTGAAAGATATGCTCTTCTAAGATTAGAAATGAATTCAGAGAGATTTTGTGCTCCTCTAACAAGGTCAATCCCATACAGATTCAGATCTAGACCTAGATCTGCCATGTGATCCTAGAGGAGGGAACACAAACTGTTTTACAAGTCTGTTCCCAAGCTTCTCTTTGGCTTATGTAAGGCTTGTTTTATACGATTGGCTCCTGACAGCCATTCATAAAACTTGCAGCATTTGCTATCCAAATAGCTTCCAGCCACTGACATTATATCCTCTAGCATATCTGCTTACATTCTGCTGTTGTCCTACTTCCAGACACCATTCATCTTTGAGCACAGTTTCACTAGGTGCATTAGTTGCTTGCCCTGCTGATATCTTCATTGAAAGCACTCAGATATTAAAAACAGCAGCTGCCATTTAAGCAAGATATCCATGTGATTTGATATGTTAAAATGTTGTAGGTCTCTCTAAATCTGCTAATCTAAAACATTGCATAAGATTGCTTACTCACTGGCTGTTCATACTGCTTTTACTGGATTACTGTAAACTATGTAAAAAGTAGTTGTCTTGAAGGAAAATTAACTGACAGCACTAAACATGACCATATTAACTATTTTACAGTTCTACTGTTCAAGTGCCTGAGATGATCTTTTCATAAACATTAAATCCCCATGAATCAGCATATTCAAACAGGGGAGTGGACACAGATGTTCACACCTGTTTCTGTGCATTCCCTTCCCATTTCTTCTTCCTTCCCTATCCCAATGCCACATTTATAAGACTATTACTCTAAAATTGGGGTGGGGGAGCTGACCTGGGTTAAAACTAATTCAGCACAAGACTAGATAACAGAATGGTTTCTGCAGTCTGTAGCTGCACTGTACATTTATTATGCAGCTCCACAATTATTGTGGTGTTAAGGAATAAAACAGCATAGGGTTGAAAACAAGTATGAAGAGCAGTCAGGGTCTCTTTCGTTAACTGCTCAGGCTCAAAGCATTTGTGAAACTCCTTGTTTTGTGCTACCTTAGACATCATTGCCGGGTCTGGCCTCAGCATAGGATCTAGGAATAATACAGGTGAAATATTAGATATCTTCTTACCAATGTACCACGTCAATCAGCATTTCATACATGCAGACTGTAAGACTATCATAATCATCTTGATTCCCTGAAAACTTCAGTAGGAAGTAGTTCAAATTGATATGAAAAGGACACATGCAGAATTTTTTTATGAAGCATATACAAATCACTTTCAAGGTACTATTTCACATTCATTCTTTAACGGTGGGTAAGCAAACGAAAGTTGGCATTATACGTCACTGAATTAGTTTCATTTTCAGCTTCACTGGCAGTAGTATGACTATACCAGAGAAAAAGAAATGCAAAGTTATATTACATTGCATTTAATATAAAATATTGCCTGTCTAATGCCCAAATTGGCTGTAAAGTAGAAGAAAATTACGCTTATATCAACTTTAAGTCTAATTTCTTTTTTAGTAGTGTAGAAAGTAAATTGAAATTTTGTCAAGAAGGATCCTGAATCACTGTGTTCTTTGTTGGAGGTCCTTATAACTTTCTTATACCTAACACTGTTATAATTTTACTTGGCAACCCTTGCACTTTTTTTTTAAGTAGATTAAGTATGAGTCATGTTGTTATAACATGATTGTATCTCATTCCAGGCTAAGATGTTGAGCTTGCAGAACACAAATGAAATCTATCTGGAAAGGAACAGTAAGTCACTTACGCTAATCTTTCAGATTTAAAACTTTTTTTGAGTGCTGAAAAAATTATTTTCAACACATGAAAAATATCTACAGAAAGGGTAGATCCACAGAATAAATCCCAGAGCTAGACCAAATGAGATCAGAATAGTTCTATCTTTGTTGCACATGATTGCAATGTGACCTTAAAGTCCATCTGCACAGTACGTTCCATTGATTACCTATGACTGAGCAATCCATCTCATTGAACCTCAGTTGTCTTGAAGTTAGATATCTGTTTTTAAGTTATTCATCTGGATTGTATTTATCTCTTGTCAATACAGACATAAATACATCATTCAAATGGGATGAACCTTCCTTGGTTCGTGGGAACTTTCACCATTGGCAGCAGAGAAAATGTAACTTGATCCGAATGCACCCATTTAAGCTAGGCAGCTAGGTAAGTTAAGCACTACCCTAGTAGCTCACTGGTTAATATCGGTTTCTTTCTTGATGGTTTCTCTAAGAATTTCAGATGTCATTAAATTAGGGGGATAAAGTAGCACTGGAATTTAGGCTGAGTACTTTGTGTTTAGGAACCCTTAACCTCTGTTCTTTAACCCCTCCTGGTTGCAATACAGGAATGATATATATCTACTTTTGTGTTCTGGTTTCAGCTGGGATAGATTTAATTTTCTTCCCAGTAGCTGGTACAGTGTTGTATTTCAGACTCAGTGTGAGAATACTGTTGATAAGGCACTGATATTTTAGTTGTTGTCAAGTAATGCTTACCCTCAGTCAAGGACTTTCAGGACTTTCAGTTTCCCATGCTCTGCCAGTGAGGAGCTGCACAAGAAGCTGTGAGGAGTCATAACCAAGTCAGCTGACTGGAACTGGCCAAAGGGATATTCCATACCACAGAACATAATGCCCAGTACATAAACTGGGAGGGACTTTGTTGGAACATGCCAATTGCTGCTCAGANGATTTTACCTTTTTCTGATTCTCCGCCCCATCCCACCAGGGGGCAGGAAGAGTGAACAAGGGTCTGCGTGGTCCTTAGTCTGGGGTTAAACCATGACATTTTGTAAAACAGTTTCATTTTCTTCCTATTTTGCAGTATAAGCAATGAGTACTGAACAAATTAAAAGCTCATGTGATTTAATTGACATGTAATTTCTCAGTTATTGATTCTGCCCTGATATTGATCTCTGTATGGACACTGACACATTGTAATTACGTACATGCTTTTTGTTGCTGTAAGGCCACAAAGGCCACATACCGCATTCTTAAAAATAGACTGCATTCCTATCTGATCTAATCGTGATTTTGGCTAAGACTGCAGTGCAGAATAAGTCCCCAGGTCTACATGCTTAGGATCGATATGAATATTAGTTTAAAAAAAATTAAGACAGAAACGAACATGTGCTAAAAGACAAAAGCCTTGCTTCTAACTGAAATAAATCAGTTGCTTTAGCAGCTCATCCCATTGGGACACCTAAAGGCAGTAGTTCTTATTATGGAGTAATGGGCTGCAAAATTTCAGTGTAATGACAGAAATTTGTTTCTGGCAGATTGACAGAATTTTGTTATTTTGGGGAAGGCTGTAGGGGTAACCATAGCATAAAAGTAAGGTCAACTCCAGTCAGACAATTTTTAGTAACTGGAAGATTGTGATGGTTGCCTGGCAACTACGGCAGATATAAACTAGCTTTTCCAGGTGACTTGGGAGACTTACGGCATTTTCACTTGCTGTATTGAAAAGATTGCCTTTTAAAAGGGTCTGGCAGTTAGAAAGGTAAATTAATCATGGTTAACTTGGCCCATGGTAGATACAGAGACTGGTTGATCTGGCTCCTTCCTAACATATTTTTTTTCCATGTTTCCATGAAGTGTCAATATATCACCTAACGCTTGAAATTAAGAGGCACAAGCTTGATTCTTTTGCTGCATTGGATAAACCAAAAACAAATGTGGGTTCAAAATATATCTCCGGCTTCCCAGCATCATCCCTTAAGCATTCTCCTTAACCTGCAGAGGCTCAACAGGTAATAGGTGGGACCCACCTTCTATTTTTATGCCAATGCTTATACCTCAATAGGAGAGCAAAGTCACCCCTTCTGATCAAGGAAGGACACTCATAAGAATGTGATTTAAATTTTAGAGCTTTTCTGTTTTGCTGGGTTACTCCCATTCTCTGGGAAATTTCTTAACACTTCGCACTATTTCATTAAAGAAGTAATTCAACTTTCAGATTGGCAAATTCAATTTTTTTTTTTTAACAAAGGTTGGCTCACTGCTTTGTCCTAGCCATAGGCATAGCATACATTTTATGAGGATTCTCCATACTGAGACCTTTTTGAATAAATTCTAAAAGTGCACAGAAGGTATTGATGGATGTCATTTGTTGTACCTAGTCACCACTGATATTACTTTCTCTTCTGGTATGTTTTTATCCATCTGAAAAGAACCATAGAATATCCTGAGTTGGAAGGGACCCACAGGGATCAATGAAAGTCCAGCTTCTGGCCCTGCACAGGACAACCCCAAGAATCAAATCATCATGCCTGAGAGCATTGTCCAAATGCTTGGTTCTGTGACTACTTCTCTGGGGAGCCTGTTCCAGTGCCCAATCACCACCTTGGTGAAAAACCTTTTCTAATACCTAAACTGAACCTCCCCCAACATCGCTTCATCCTATTCCCTCAGGTCCTTGTTGCCATAGGGTATCTAGTAAAAATATCACAGATGATGCAGAAATAGGTCCATGGTAAGAAACATTACTGGTGAATATCTGCTGTGTTTCATTCCTATTCTGCCAGTGTAATCTGGATATCAGCTGTTCTGAAAAAAACCTTCTAGTCTAGTTTTCTAATAGTGGACACCATTGAAACAGGTGATGCTTCACCAGTCTATGGTTCTAGCTGGTATTTTGTACTTCTTGTGAACCTGTCCTCTCAGGTAACTGTACTATACAATTTTTGAGATACTATACATATATCTTATACAGGGCTCCAAAGTGTCAAATGCTTAACTGCTCATAACTGTATGGTTTAAATACCCTACACCCATTCTATTCCTTCAGGAAAGTTTGGGAAATTTTGGTTTTAATTTATTTTTATTTTGACAATCTCTGTCAGTCTATTTTGTTGTTCTGTTTGATCATTTGGATTCCATGTAACATGGTCCACAGTCTGGTTGCAGTATTATGAATTTTACAGTATTTTATAGTAGCATTTTGCATAACATTGTCTAGAAATGTTTGATCAAATACTGATTTCTCATTGCAAATGACATTTGACATCCCTGGTAGCAGGCTCAATCCAGAATATTTAATTGAAAATCGATTACCATAAAATGGTTTATTTTCATTATGACTGAGTTCATGGATGTTGTTGGGGTTGCTCTTTATACCGTAATCACAGAATCCTCTTGTTCCTCGCCTATCCCTTCTGAAGAGTTTAGAGCCACACAAAATAAATATCTGTGGAAAAAGTAAGTTTTCAAAAACAATAAACAAGTCTGCGTATTAAACTACTACTCCTTGTACATGTTTCTCCATCATTAATGAGATGCTGTGTTTTTTAGCATTTCCCACCCATTTTACTTTACCAGTTATGTCAACAAATTTGACCATCAGTTACAGCTCATTTGCAAAGAATGGTAGGTAAAATAGCATCTACTCGAAGACCTGTATGCTATTTCACTTGTCAGTGAATGGACTTTTTCGCCAACAGAGGTAGGATTTCCACAAGGATTTTCATTCATGCTTGTCTCATTTTGTGCTAGAAATTGTCCATGTACATACTTCTTCAGAGTATTGTTCTGAATATAGCTTGTGTTAAATGTGTTGCACTAATCCGTCACCTATTTTGAAGATAAGATATTCGGACAGCTGCTAAAAATCACAGTACCTAGTATTATGGAATGTTAATTCCTTTTAGTGCCACAAATGCTACTTTTAAATAACTAATGCGTAAAAATAAAATATAATATTAGTGAACTGTATATACCACATCCAAGGCATGGCAAGCATTTTTAAACAGTCATTCCTGTGGTGAGAAAATTTACAAAACGTATTTCTGGTCACAAGCATGTTGGCAGAGTTAGAGAGCCTTGCATATGCTTACACAAACATGCTTCCCTGAAAATATCTTCACTGTAAGTCTTAAGACAACAATGCTGGGAAACTGATGAATCTGGGGACCCATCTGGGAGTGAGACATGTAGTAAGGCATAAGGTTATGAATAGCTTTCATTCAAAGCAGTAGTTCATAAGTAGCCCATAAGTAGTAATAGATTCACACAAGGCATTCATCGGACTACTGAAAATGGCAGAACAAACTCAGAATATTCAGAAACAAAAAAATTTTAGTTATACATACTAGCACTAAATTCTTCCTCTCAAGATATGCTTCTAAATACTGCATCTAAGATACACTTAGAATCTATTGTAGAATTAAACTTTCATTTCTGATCTCTAGTCTAAAATATGTCAAATTTTACAGTTAATGCAATAATTCACCCTTCTTTACACATATTTCAGCAAGGGTACCTGCAGTCCTTGCATTAGAAGAAAACATTGAGACAAGACTGGCTTAACTTGGTTAAACACAGTTCCTCTTGGACTGTGTATCTGGTTCTCTGCCTCCTGTGTTGGACATCAGGGAGCTGGCACGAAGCGGTGTCATGCTGTGAAAAAAATTATTTCCCAGTGCCACTACAGGGAACTAGCAGGTGAATGTAAGTTAACTTACACATTGACAATTTACAAAGTGCAATCATACACAAGAGAATAAATTGCAACATATAATGTTTAGTGCTTCAGTGGAAAGTTCGTGGAAAGTCGTCTCAAAGACACTTTTATCCAATATCAGTTTTATTTCTCTAATACTCTAGCATTAAACATTCTCTTAGGTCAGTAATGTCTCATAATGAACTACACATCTTACACCAGACTACCTAAAGAATCAAGAAAACTTTTTTGCATTAAACTGGAAGGCTCAATTTTTTTCTCCCCTGATTTTTTTACTTTCTGTTAACTTAAAGCTGCTTGTAGACCATGATTTTTGGTATCAGACACGAACATATTTACTCATTTACTGTGTCCTAGCAAAATGTTAAGTAGGTGATATTCATTTCGAGTTCTGAATAAATCAGAAACTATCTGTATATGGTTTACAGTGCAGTATTTGGGGGGAAAAAAAGAAGAAGACAAAAATACAATAGAGGAAACTTTAAGTGCTGGAATATAGTGCAGAAAAGTTACAGAACCATTTCAGTAGGCAAAAGGAAAAATATATTATTTTAAGAAAAATTTAGACAAAATATGGCAATTCTTATTTCCTACTTATTCATGTAATGACTTTGCAAATCACCAAGATAGAAAAGATTTCAAGCATAAAGAAGAAGAAAAGAAAAAAGAGATTAAATAAAAAAATATAAAAAGGATCCTACGTAGGCATGTTTACTGTATTAAATATATTGTAAAACTAAGAGGTCCCACTGATAAACTATCACAAGATGAACTTGCATCCTATGCATTCATAAAACCATAAATGGCACAGTGAAAAGGGCTGTTCTTGAGTCCCCCATTCATTGCATGGCTGACCACACGGTATAGTAGTCTATTACACTTGTGTGAGAGTTTGCACCTGGGCTTTCTCCTGACTGTGTGATTGTTGCAGGAACATGAAGATCTGGTGATTTTTATCAGAAATAGCTGCTCCTGAAATGTTTCTTTACAGCTGATAATTACTGAGGAGAATGGTATGTGATGCTGCATATAAAACATTGACAGTGTATACAAAAAAACATTCAAACTAAATACTTTAGAGAGTAATCAAAAGAAATCCAAGCACAAAACACACAGAACTGGTGCTTTGGTACTTGCACCTGGAACCCAGCTACACTGATCTTGAGACAACAGCCCTTGTTCTTTCTTTTTCCAGCTTTCCATTCAGTACTGAGCAGCTATCATTCAAAGTTCTCTTTCTGAGATAATCGCCCAGTCTGTCACACAATTGATACTCTCTGCCTCTAAGAAGACAGATCTTTCCTAGTAGCTTGACAATAAAATAATATGACATTTTCTTGCAAACTCTTCTTCTAGACCACTTAAAAGCAATATAATATTGCTGCAGTGTAGGCCTGCCTTTTCCCCAATCTAATATTTACTAGTAAAATTTGAAAAAAAAAGTTATTCAACAAATTTTACCTCTCTGTCTATAAGCCTCAGTACACAGACTATAGTTCCGCAAAAGTGATTGCTCAAATAAGTTGCCAAATATTTTGTGTTTCTATATGTTCTCTTTGTATTTAAAAACATTCTATAGCTTTCAGTGTCAGTGTGCACATTTAGTTTCCTCCTGTAGCTACAAAAGAACTCTTCTAAGAAAAGAAAAATAAGTAAAAAAAAGATGCCAAATGATAACTCTGACTGACCTCTCACAAACACTTCTCTTTGACATAAGGAACAAACTGAGCGACACAAGGAGGCATTAACCTAAGTAATTTGATGAAAAATACTTACTTTAAAAACAACATTCTTCATAAATAGTGTGCTTGCTTAAACCAGATGACCTAACCTTATTTAACATAGTCCTCTATATAAACTCAGTCACTTTTTGTTAACTTCAAACCTCTGGCTACTCCCTCAGATTGTCTCATGACTATCTGAGAGCCTGAAGCCAGAGCCACGGAACTGACAAATATTGCCAGCACTGAGTGTCAGAGGACGCTTTTCATCTGCACACAAGGGCGAGCACCAAGGGTGCCACACATTTAGATGGAAAAATACATACATCAGTAGTAATCTGTAATCCAGTCAAAATCTTTTGTACTAAGGGCATGGGTATTCTTGTGCCAAGGTGTTAAACATTTATGAAGGCTTTTAAGGAGATACGTTGATTTTCTGAATGGTTTTGAAAGTATGTGTTATCAGGATGCATCAATAGGTTTTGACTGTTTCTAGTTCAGGAAACATACTGTGCTTTTCACCCCAGATCACCTTGCAATTCTCACATTCATCCTTATGTGACATAATGCAGCTGAAACCAGCCCTGGAGCTATTATGCAATGCTAATGCCTTTTTTGTTTATAGTAGAAATCAGCCATTTTCTGTGAAGCCTGGTTGTTGCCATTCTGAAGCGTCCTACAAAATGGCATAGACATTTTCTCTGTTCATTCTAGCAGCCCTACAAATACAGTTTCATGGAAACTCAGAAAGAAGGGCTTAGCCTAGTTAATGCTGCTGATATTTCAAAACTAATTATAATTAATAAGTTTTAATTTCATGTTTGAGGTTATATCTTCTGTACTTGGAAATAGCAATAAAAATGGTATGCAGCCCTTTTTTTTTAATATTATGGAATTACTGTTAGAAAAGTAGCTCTTTTAGAAACATTAAAAAAATCTATGATGATGTCAGAAATCAGAGGCCTATGGAAAGAAGAAATTATAACTAGAATTTACAGTTATTTGCTCCTAGTGAAAATCAAGGGGACTTTTACCCTTGACTGCAGCAGACTGGAAGGCAGGTCTCCAACAAAATGCTTTTTAAAATCTCTGTTGCAGGTAGCAGGGAACCTACAAGGAAGGCAAAAACAACAGCACTCAGCAGGTAAATGAGCAGATGAATTCTTTGCCTTAAAATGGAAAAAGCCATTCCTAAAACGTGAATCACCAACGTTCCCTTTCTAAGGGTTGTTGGGGTGATATAACTGAACATTTTCAAGTGACATATCTGCTCTACTGCAGTAGAGCAGTAAGAAATAATTATTGCAGTGGGCTTTCTTTCTTCAACAAGAAGTAAGCTTGCTAATAATATACTGGGAAGAACAAAAATTCCTGCTGTAGTGCTGTGTTGATCTTTCATGCTAAAATACTTCTTTTGTGGTCATTTTCCCAAACCAGTCTGAGTTACTGGGCTCCATCTGCTGTATAAGTGGCATATTACTTCAGGCATGATGTGTTACCGCATCCGTCTTTATGCTAAGCTGGAGCATGATCCTGCATTTAGAGAATTGGGAGAGCAGACATAAAATGTCTTTTCTGACAACACAGCATTATAGAGGAGGGTATAGACTGTGAGGTTTTTTCCTGCGTTGCCAATTATACAAGAGTTCAGTCAATCAGGAGCTTCTTGGATTCTTTGAATAGGGCTTCTTTTACGCAAATTGTATACATCTTTTCTCTAAGCTAAATTTATAACTATAATAATTTAACTAAATAATTTACTTTAAAATATTTTTGTTGTCATTTGAAAGTCATTCCATTCTTCTGAACTTTCGTTTTCACATGTATACCATTTTTCAGTAGAAATTTTCAAGTTTAATACTTCATATGTCATTTGAGAGTTTTGCAAGAGAATATATTAATTTTTCCTGTGAAGTCTTCATACATATTATACCATAGACAATGTACACAGCACTGGACATTTCTTTATTTTATATGTTTTCATCATCTGTTCATTTGAACTGATTTTTTAAAGGGCTTTAAGACGAATGGCATCAAGATGGCAAATTTTACAACAAAAGAATGTTTTCTGTTTTATCCACTAAGGTAATGTAATTCTTAAAGACAAATTTTCATTATTCTCATTGCCAATTACCTGGACAATCGTTCCTGCCTTTGGATGACACATTATCATTTTATTTTGCCTGCAGAAGTTTGGCCACAAGCAATAGAAGACTGTATTTTCTAAACTGTCATTCATTAGTTATGATTTCTAACTGACAACAATACGGAATCTAGATGCTTTTTGGTGACTGTTGTGGTTTGATCCTGGCCCGACGCCAGGTGCCCACGAGAGTCGCTCGCTCACAACTGGGCAGAGGAGAGGGGAAAAAAAAATTAACGAAGGCTTCATTAGTTAAGATAAGGACCAGGAGAAAACACTTCAAGGGCAAAACAGGCTTAACTTGAAGTTACAAAGTGAATTTATTGCTAACAGAATCAGAGGAGGATTATGAGAAGTAAAATAAGCCCTTAAAACACCTTTTTCCCCCCAGCCCCTCCCTCCTTCCCACCGACAGCGCAGGGAGACAGGGCAGGGGGGTTTGGTCAGTTCATCACTGAGATTCTCTTCCTCTCCTCCGGGAGAAGAGTCCATCCCCTGTGAGGCCGTGGGGTCCCTCCCACGGGAGACAGTTCTCCGTTAACTTTCCGACGTGGGTCCACTCTCACAAGCAGC
>VWZT01016909.1:68193-148313 GCA_013397055.1 Pachycephala philippinensis | reverse complement strand
GGGCTGCGGGTGGATCTCTGCGTTCCCCGTGGATCCCCAGGGGCTGCGGGTGGATCTCTGTGTTCCCCGTGGATCCCCACGGGCTGCGGGTGGATCTCTGCGTTCCCCGTGGGCCCAGGGGCTGCAGGGGCACAGCTGCTCCACCATGGGCTGCACCACGGCCTGCAGGGGAATCTTGGCTCTGGCGCCTGGAGCATCTCCTCCCCCTCCTTCTCCACTGAGCTTGGTGTCTCCACGTTGTTTTCCCTCACATATTCTCACCTCCTCCTCTTCTCTGACTAGAATCCAAAACCTTGTGACTTTGTTTTAATTTTATTCTTAAATATGTCATAAATAATGTCATTACAGAGGCATTACCAACCTCTCTCATTGGCCCAGTTTTGGCCAGCAGCATGTCCATCTTTCAGAGCCGGCAGAGATTGGCTCTGCTGGACATGGTGGAAACTTCCAGGAGGTTCTCACAAGAGCCACCTCTGTGGCCCCCCTGCTACCAAAAACCAGTCCGAGCAAAAACAATACAGTGACTTAAGCTTGCTTTAATTCTCCAAAGTCTCAAGAAGTGATAGATGTGGTCAAAGTCAAAAAAGAGTCACAGGATGGTGAGCCCACAGGATGTTAAGACATATGGACATTCATATTATCCATCTGCTTTTAATGTAACGTTAAACTAAAGAGCAGGGGTGGTCTTTCAGGCATAGTATTCAGTTGATTCTGAAATATTGTGCAGATTAATTTTTGTTGTCAGTTGATTCTTTACGGTGTTATTTATAGTAGTTCTTCAGGTCAAGATTAACCTGTTTAATAGGTTTGCAGCTGATGCAGATTGATTACAAAAAATGCCAACTTTAGGTACGTTAGAAGCAACATAATTATTACATTGATGGGTTTACAGTTTTGCTGCTAGTAGACAAATAGCCTCTAATGTATCGGTTGCTACACTAGGGTTATTGCCTGTATTTCCTTGTCAAATCAAAACAACCAAAGAAAGGAGAGAACAGGGATATTGAACTGTCTTTTTGATTATCTAGTAGTGTGCAGTACTTGCCTGTCCTTATGTCAGTGACATAAAAGTTATTCAGGTTCACATGGTATGTTTTCACAAATTGATCTCAGCTGCACATATTTAATAATGATAAATCAAAAATTCTTTAAGAAAAATGATCCGCTAAACACCAGAAGCATTGACTACAGGTTTAAAGACATTAAAATATGCAGCTCTGTGTAGGACAATTTTTCTACAAACCTTGAAGACTTAATTACTCATTAGAATTAATTGAAGACTTTCTATGAAATTGAAAAAACATTGGATCATTAGACATGGACAAAGTTTTTACTCTTTAGTGAAAAGGTTTTAATAAAATTAATTAAATGTACAATATCTCCACCTTCATGTATTTTATGCCTTACATTTCCTTCAACAAGGATATTTCCAAAGAGCCTTGCCCACTGCAAAAGGTAAAATAAGTCCTATTTGTGCAGAGCTAAAAGATCAGAGAAAATACTGAGAAACCTGAAGAATCTAGGAACTGCAGTAGGTCTGGGTTGCTTTGTTTGAATAGTAAGGAAGATAAATGATGTAACTGAATTTAGAGAGAGATTACTGAGTGGAAAGTGTTTTACATAAAAAGGTCGCAAACACGGCTTTGTGAGAAAGAAAATAAGTCTGACCTTTTCTTTCTCAGACACTTTGGAATTATTTTTACAACATCTCAGAATTCTGAATTTCTAACATATTTATGTTTTTATTATTTCTAAAGTGAAGAGGAATATTGGTAGTTATCATATATCCAGGTTTCCAAAATCTATTTTTGTTTGTAGCCAGAAAATAGCGATAGCTCATGGTTGGGGATGGGAAGGGTCAGGGAAGAAGACCCCTTTGCTTTTTTCCATTCCCACTAACAGGGAGGAAAGAAAAGCCAGTGATAATATTCATCTATTTTTTTTGACAGTTGTGATTTATTTACAAGTGTATCAATTCTTATTTTCTACAGGGAAATAAAATGGGAAGAGAAGCACCCCAGCTTGCAGTGGCATTTTGGTCATCTGAAAAAAAGTGGAGTCAGCTTGGGCCAACAGAAAAAAACCAAGAGTAGTTATGAACATGGGGAAAAAGGTGAGGACTTGCCATTAAACTTTTACCTCTCATGGTTCCTATTAGATAACTGGTTTAGCATTATGAGATATAAAAAGAATAATCTTTTTCTCTGAGGAAAATGAAAAATTATAAATGATGTCAGATGTCTTTTGAATAAAAGGCATAGGTTTTTTTTCAAAAATTATTTCATAATATACCATCTTTCACTGAAAAACTTTTAGCCAGTAACTGTTTATATAGTGGTGAGTTGCTTGGTTTTTTTGGGGGTTTTTTTTTGGGGTTTTTTTGTTACACAGATCAGAGTAGCTGAAGCCTAAAGACTGTGACTGAGAGATACAGGCCAATCTTTTTACTAGAGTAAGAAACCGGTCTTATCTGTCTTTTCTGCATGGGCCATATGGTGGTGTTGCTGTGCCCTCTGTAGGAGGCATACATCCCCATCCATCCATCCTTCCGCCCACGTGGAGGAAGCCATGGCAGCTCTTCTGGGGAAAGGCAGCTGGCCAAGCAGAATCATCCCCTGGGCTCCATCCAGCTCCAACGATACCAGAGATCATCCCCGCCAGAGCTGCTCATGGCTGCGTTAGTTGGAGCTCTGAAAATACCATGAACCTTGGCACAGCCCAGGAACTGGCGTCTTACAGAAGAATATTCTTGTCCTAATACTTGTTCAGAAAAACAAACAAGCAACAAACAACACACCCCCCCACCCTTGCGTGTTAATTCTTCTGAATTTCTTTAATTTAACATTTCAGACTGCACAGCTCCTGTGGAAAATTGAGTAAAATTACTGCATTTTGGAGGGATTTCCTTCTACAGTTATTACTAGGAATGTGTCTACTGCTTTTGGTTAATTAAGCAAACAATGCCCTTGATAGCCATTTCCTTTCACCATAGTCAAAGGCAAGATAATTAGTTAATTGCCAGAAGGGGTTGTTAACTGCTGGTAATGAACCACTTTTGAGGAAATTACTGCTACAATACCGTTAGATACTGCAGGCATGCATGAAGGGGAGAAATACTGTTTTTGATGTTTGTCTACTTTTTTCCTGCAAGGAAGTCGTAGCACATGTATTGTTGAGCAAGAAAACAGTTACCATTTAGAGCAAAAAAAATATCCACCTCTTAAGAATTATTCTTCATGTGGCAGAATTGACCTGAATGTCACGAATTTTCAATTTTTAATACAATATTACAAATCCATTAATCTTTCATCTTAATATGTTGACCACTTGATCCAGCAGTATATAGAATAACAATACTTTGCTAGTATTTACATGGTCAAATACAGTGTAATGTATTTTTATGTCATTTACACAAGAGAATTTTAAAGAAAACCCTCACTCTAATCTACACCTGATTTTGTAAATAGATTTGGAACGTACCTAAAGGATGGTATGTCTCATCACAAAGGTAATCACAATTCTCACTAATGACTGTTTTCTGTGGTCAGATTTAGCAGTACCCCTGGTGTGTATCTCAAAACAAACCAGAAAGGATTAGGTTATTCTTGTATCAAGTATATACAAGTCAAAAGACTTTTCAGAAGGCTAACTTACAGTGTAACTACAGTAAAAATAGGAATTAAGCATTCAATCAAACTTTCAAGAATTTTAAAAAATCTTAATAGCACACTAAAACACATTTCAGTCTTCATAAAAATATCCTGGTGTACTGTGTTTCAGATATTCGTACAGAATCCTATAATAAAGATTTTCAATGTATTAAACTCACACATAAGAATTATGTGTGCAGAGTAAACCCAGTGTAACATACATCATATCTCATGAAAAATAATTTTTCAGATGTACTGTGAGTTCACAAAATTACAGGATTCCTCAAACAGGTTCACCTAGGGCTGATTGCCCAAGATCCTGTTCAGATGATTTTTTAATGTCTCCAAAATTGGCGACTTCACAACTTCTCTGGATATTCAGACAGACCCTCCTGTATTTCAGTTTGTGGCTGTTGCCTCTGGTCCTGCCACTGGACACCACTGAAAAGGGTCTGTCTCCCTCTTACTTATACCATCCTTTCAGGCATTTATGTACACTGGCCCCCTCACACCTGCTCTTCTCCAGGCTGGAAAGTACCTTGTCACTCAGCCTTTCCTCACAGGAGAGGTGCTCCAGCCTCTTAGCTGCCTTTGTGGCCTCTCACTGGACCCTCTCCAGAATGTCTGTTTTTTCCTTTACTGGGAAGCCCAACACTGGACACAAGACTCTGGAAGTGGCCTCACCTGTGCTGAGTAGAGGGACAGGAGCAGCTCACTCTACCTGCTGGCAACAACCCTCCTAACACAGCCCAGGATAACATTTGCCTTCTGTCCTGCAAGGGCACATTGCTGGCTCGAGTTCAATTTGTTGTCCACCAGCATCGCCAGGTCCTTTTCTGCACAGTAACTTTTCAATTACATATCACAAACATAAGCTCATATGAAAGTTCCTAAAAAACAACCACATTTTACTGTATCTGCAAACAGAAAATAGAAATCAGCGACCTGTATGGCAGCCTCCACCTCTTCTGAGTGATTCTATCTATGCAAATAATCCACATGTGTCTCCTTGTCAGAACAAGCCTTGGAAGGGAGTTCTACTTGCCATACATATACCAGCACAGTCATCTACTACCCACTTATGTCTGGTCTGTAAAGGGTTATCATATTCTTTTATATGAATAGTCTGTCCTCTAGCAAAAGTATTCAAAGAATTGAAAAAACTGAGGAAAGATTAGCAGAAAATTCAGTGAAATAGTAACAAGAATTATGAAGTTACTAGCAAGCTGTAAAAATATGAGTTTCTATGAATCAATATATACTGCCAAGAATAGTAGCTATTTTATCCAATTTACCTCTTTATCACAAATTAATTACTCTTTATTAGTGATATTTATGTTGCTATCTATCTAGTTGTATTAGATTTTTATAGATTATATTTTAGCTAAACTTCTGGTAATATTTCCATTATATTTGATTTGCATTATTACTAGCTAACTGTAATCTATTAATGAATGTTCTACATGGATTAAAACTTAATATACAAGTTCTCAAAAGGAAAGCATTTTAGTCACCGGGGAAAGAAAAAGGATATTTTTGAATAATATTATTTGTCATCCTGGTTTTCCTTGATGAGTAAGTCTGAAGTAGATTTTAGCAAATGAGTACGGAGTTAAAGTCAACTGTGGTGTTCAGGCAGTACGTGAGAGAAGGCACAAAAAGAAAGGTACCATATTTTATAGGTAACAGATTAACTATTAGTTCACTACATGCCTTAAAGGACAGGAAGGACAGACCAGGAAACAGAAACTGATGTATAGAAGCTCAGAAACTAAACTGTCTATACCCAGATCTCCCATTTGTGACCTTTTCAGGCTACTTAGACAACACTTACTTGAGATATCTAGGATCAAATACCTTAGTTCCAAGCACCTATTAAGTATTGAGGAGATTCAGAGCAGCTAAGAAGAGATCTTGGACTGGCAGTGAGTACATTCCTATAATTCTGTACAAGAAATTTATTGTATTTTTGTACAAGAGACATAATTATTTCACATGATTAGTTCAGCATAGTCCCCAACCAGCAAGGAACGTAAGCAAGAACTAAAATCTCAGTATCTCAAAACACTGGCACATGCTTTCCTTAGGCCCAAGCCTTTGGAAATAACTATCCTTGCCCAATAGATTATCTCCCTACCTCTCTCACATAGCTTTGCAATGGAATTTAGACAGCACTTTAGCTCTCTAAATTTAGACTGCCACTCCAGTTCTCCAATCCAATTGTGAGACCCTCAGAAAGCCCTGCTTAGCTGCTGCTTAACCTGAAAGGCACTGAATTTATCTCACCACCAAAATACACCAATGAATTCTTCTAGGTGCCCATATTTCTGCTGCTGGATACTGATATCCTGAACATATCCTGAAGATGCCAAGCAGCTGCAAATACGAGCATGGAAGATTCTCAAATTAGGCATTGTGCCACTTTGCTTTTCTGTTGGGATTAATCTCATAGTCATCCTTATATCCAGTAATTCATTCAGATTTCAGATCTTCTATTGCCAGAGGAAGAAATGTCAGGTTATCTCTGAATAATTCACTTCTGGATCACTTTTTTGGTAGGTGAGAGATCTGCTTTCCAAATTAGACACACGAGTAAGGACCTGGATTTTTTCACTGGGATGCAGTATAAGAGAGAAATATTGTTTCTGCCTGTTTTATCAGAGAAAGGCAATTAGGAACAAGGATTAATAATCGAGATCCAACTTTCTTCTGACTACCTTAGCAATGTTGCTGCTCAGCAGCCTTTTCTTTTTCTTCATTGGTCTTTCTTACAGACTGTCTTGGGGGACTTTTTTACTATCACAATGCCTGCCTAAGAATAGGACCCTGACACTTTCTATGTGCAAGAAATTACTAAATCTGGACTGACAATTTAACTGGAGAACAGGTACCTACCAATCAGCATTAATAAAGTTAATAGCACTTGGAAACTGGAGTTCTGACTGCTCCGTGTCCCATGTGCCTGAACTTTCAGTTCAGTACTGCCTGCTCTCAGGTTTATGTCACTGTTTCACTATGATATCCCTGCAGCAGATAGGAGGTTTGTTCTACTCCAACTCAATACCAAAGTCCTGCTGCTTTAAATGATACAGGATCAAATGTGGTTCAGGATCACAGTTTCAGGGACTGTCACAGAAAGAATCTAAGCAGGTGCAGAACAGTTTGCAAGCCCATAGCGTCAGCTACAAGCTCCTTCAGACAATTATTTTCTTTCATTTCCATTCAACATCCCTTGCACACCTGCAGAACTTAAAAATATAGTTGTAAGAGGATGGAGAAAACTATTAGAGGACAAAAGGAGTTTGTTGTGAGTGACCATAAACAGTGAATTAAAAAAATACTCTGCTGGCCTTAACATGCCATACAGAATATGCATTAAGCCTGGAAAATCATCTGTTGCCAGGATTGTCTGGACGAATTTTATTCAGTTAAAGTATAGTCCACTATATAACCTCTATAAAAATATCAAATCAAGGATTAGCCTTATCTGAGACTTAACTTGCTTGTGATCTAAAATGGTTACTCCACAGAAGAATCCTGGATAAAATAGATAGATAATATCTATCAATAGATATTGGGCTGCAAATAGAAAAGAAAGAAATTAACGTAACTGTATTAACTTTAGAGGTGTTGGGGAATGTGCAGATTTTCTATTTTTAAATGAATTTCAGAGAAAAATACGTACATTTTATTTCCATAACTGCAAGGATAAACCCACAGTTAAGATGAATAATCATTCCTGTTGCAGATTTCCAAGTTGTGCACTGAAAGTGAGTGGTCATGAAGTGGAGCACAAATAACTGAAAGTCAAATAAGATATTTGCATAGCATTAACCCATAACAGCAAATGAAAAATGTATTTTCAAGTGTAATTATTACAAGTCAATTTGGTGGAACAATATTTGGGGGAAAATATTGTTTTAAAATAATTTTTTAATTTAGCATTTTTCAGTATTTAAAGTACCTTAGTATCTTATTTTATTTAAACTCTAATACATTCTCATAATAAAAAGAATAGCTAATCTTTTTCATTATACCTTTAAAATTTTAATCACCATGTAATTTCTTAAATATATTATGTTTCAGAATCTATATGCTTAGTTTCATACCAGAAATTAAACTGGGTTTTGATTGGTTTGTTTGGTTATCAGGGTTTTTTTAGTGGGTCTACCAACCTTTAGATATACGTAAACTGAACCAGTATTATCATATTGCTTTGCAGTTCCCAGTGAGGTAGAATAGACAAAACATATTTCAGGATGAAATTATAAACTGAAAGTTCTTACGAGAGATATCTTCATTCTCTTGCTGCAGAATTTGACAGCTTTGTTTTCATCCAGGGTTTGACAGATTATTTTCTTTTTGATTTCATCCTGAAGAAAACAAAATGATTTTTATATTTCCATACTATGTCGCAGGAGACGTTGGCAGCCCAGATTGGTAAGTGATGTAGCTGACTTTAGTGCCATACCTTAACTGAGTTAATCAAGCTGGTTTACAGTCTGGGTCATGAACATGTACTATGAACTATGGCATTTGAATAAGCTAGTTTTTCACAATAAATATCACCATCATACATAGCTTGTGAAATTTAGAGAAAAGGAAAAACTGAAAAAATGTCAGAGAAATATTCCAAAGATGCAATTGCTTAGTCCATCTTAGATTACCTAAAGATTAGGAAGATTTGAGGTTCCTCAGTATTAAGGGGCTATTATTCAGTACTTTAGCATTGTCAAGTTTGATATCTAGTACTCTGTGACAATGCAGAACAAGAAAAGTAAGCTGAGTGCTGCTGAAAATGGGAGGAAACTCAGCTTTTAACCGTGGGGTGTTATATAAGAACTGCATCACTCTGCCTGTCCAAGTTCTGCTGGCATCAGCCAAAATGCTGCAGGAGGAGCTATCTACCACCTTGATATCCCATGTAAATCCATAGCTAACAGCAACCGCATCAAGGGTAAAATAGGTCTACTCTGCAAAAAAGAAAGAATCAAAGCAGCCAAAAGTGGAAGTAGGCAAAAAGCTTTTGACAGTTCATATTTAACAAACTGCATGTAGTGACTTTTTTCCTTGAAATTTAACTGGTTAGATACAGCACTTATAAATTTAATTTTTTTTAATATTTTTACCTTCTAGAAAATGTCAGTAACATTTACAGATGACATTTTGTTAACAATATTGTTAGCCTAGATTGTTGAATAATTACACATGGTAAGTGTGGGGAGGTCCATCTTTCTGTTTTCTGGTGTGCCTGTTATAGAATCATAGAATAGTTTGAGTTGGAAGGGACCTTTTAAAGGTCACCTAGTCCCACCTCTAGACACCTTTCACTAGACCAGGTTGCTCAGACTCCCATCCAACTTGGCCTTAAACACTTCCAGGGATGAGGTACCCACAACTTCTCTGGGGAACCTGTTCCTGTGTTTTACCATCCTTATTGTAAAAAACTTCTTCCCCATATCTACTCTAAACCTACCCTTCTTAAATTTAAAGTCATTGGCCCTTGTCCTGCCACTCGAGGCCCTTGTAAGAAGTCTGTCTCCCTCTTTCTTGTAAACTTCCTTCAGGTAGTGGAAGGCTGCAATAAGGTCTTTACATAGCCTTCTCTTTTCCAGCCTGAACAACCCCAATTCTCTCAGCCTTTTCTCACAGGAGAGGTCCTCCATTCCTCTGGTCATCTTCAAGGCCCTTGTCTGGATTCCCTCCAGCAGGTCCATGTCCTTCCTGTGCTGGGAGCCCAGAGCTGGATGCAGCACTGCAGGTGGGGTCTCACCAGAGCAGAGCAGAGGGGCAGAATCCCCTCCCTCTCCCTGCTGCCCACGCTGCTCTGGATGCAGCCCAGGACACACTTGGCTCTCTGGGCTGGGAGTGCCCATGGCTGGGTCATGTCCAGCCTCTCACCCAGCAGCCCCCCAAGTCCTTCTGGGCAGGGCTGCTCTCCATCTCTTCATCCCCAGTCCGTGCTGATAATGGGGGTTGTCCTGACCCAGGTGCAGCACCAGCACTTGGTCTTGTTAAACCTCATGAGATTCCCATGAGCCTGGTCCTTGAGCTTGTCCAGGTCGCTCTGGATGGCATCCTGTCCTTCAGGTGTGTCAACCACACCACTAAACTTTGCAGGTGTCATCTGTCATCCCTCTGTCCTTAATGAAGACATTAAATAACACTGATCCCAATACATATCCCTGAGGAAACCACTTGTTACTGATGTCCATTGGGATACTGAGTCGTTGACCATTACCCTCTGTCCAACCAATTCGTCATCCACCACACTGTCCGTCCATCAAATCCTTCCTTCTCTAATTTAGACAGAGGGATTTTGTGGGGGACAATTTCAAAGGCCTTACAGAAGTTCAGACAGATGAATAGGTCCATATCTATGATAGATCCATAGCCCTTCCCTGGTCCACTGATGAAGTCACTCCATCATAGAAGGCCACTACATTGGTCAAGCAGGACTTGCCCTTGGTGAAGCTGTGCTGGCTGTCTCAAATCACCTCCCTGTCCTCCATGTGCCTTAGCACAGCTTCTAGGAGGATCCGTTCCATGACCTGCCCAGGCACAGAGATGAGGCTGACACATCAGTAGTTCCCAGGGTCCTCTTCTTTACCTTTCTAAGAGATGGGTACAATGTTTCCCTTTTTCCAGTCACCTGGGACTTCACCTGACTACCATCACTTTTCAAGTATCATGGAGGGTGGCTTGGCAAGCTGGTTCTCTCAAGAGTCTGGGATGCAGCTCATTGGGTGCCAAAGGCTTCTGTATATCCTTGTTCCTCAGGGGATCATGAACCTGATCTTCCCTTACAGTGGAGAGGAACTTGTTCTCCCAGTCCCTGTCTTGCAGTCCATCCACTTGACTACATAGGGCTTCTCTATACGTAATACAGCTGTTAGGTCGTACAGAAATATTACTATTAATTTATTGCTGTTTAATGTGTCAGTATACTTTTAAGTAATCATCTGTGTAATTATACGGGTAGGAGAAATTATCAGAACAGTAATTTGTCCAATTTGTCCAAAGTATTATTGTCTGGCATTTTTATTTTTAGGGTTTTTTTGTGTCATGCATTTCCCAACTTAAAAGAAGTAAAATGAGTGGGCATGCAAAATTATACACCAAGACTGACATTCTACTGTGAATAAAACAACGTATTTGAATCTTGGAACAAATACAGTACTGAGAGAAGTGTATTTACATATTAAAACAAGGGTTTATTAAAACTGTACAGAGAAAGACACAAAGACTAGGTTTTTTTAATTGTTTTCTAACATATAGGAAAATGGATGACAATGAAACTGAAAAAACGTTATGGTGAAAACAAAAATATCTTTGATGTTGAAAGAACAACAAACAGTTTTATTTGATTATGACTAGGAGCTCATGAAGTTTGTTTACAGATCTGAGAAGATAAAAACTGTATTAGTACTGATCAGTATTGTAATGCTAGTATATTGCGTTGATGAGACTGGGATGGAAATTAAGTCATTAGATTGATTGGAATGTGTTTGACTAAAGCCTTGAGTCACATATGACAATACAGGCTCTAATTAGTTGTAATACAGTCCTGCCAAAGATCTGTGTTCATCACTGGTCTTGGATGTTTGGATTAGAATAAGTATTCAAATTATATTGAGGTATGTGTAATTTATGTTTCAAACTCCCCCCTTGGCTTCTGATCCCTAAAATATGTATCAACATACTCCATACTGATTTTTTTGCAAGGAGAAAAGCACAAATTGAACCATTGCCCACAAAAAAAGGTGAAATAGTAAGTCTCTTCTAATCGTGCCAGTATTGTTACTGAGGAACTGCAATATAAAATTTATCACAGACCCAGTGTGTGCCAAGGAAACTTCTGTGTTAATACAAAATTTTACATGAATAAAAAACAGTACAGAGGCTATAGCATCAATTTTGTTTAAATATTTGAGAGTGATTAATACACAGAAAGGCAGTTTACTAATGCTTTACCCATTTGTAGATTAAACAAAGGCTCATTAGCTCACATGAGACAGTTTGGTTTTATTTTTAGCTACAGTATGGCTGGTGCAATGCCTCTTCTTTTAGCATTTTCATTTTGCATTGCCTTCAGTCCTGACATGAAAGTTAACATTAATCTGCCAACTCATTCTGATTGGATTGCTTTGGAAGTCACTCCAAAGTCACAATGGCTAAATGGGATGAAGCTGTAAGACAGAAATGCATTGCAGTTAATACCTCTGCAGTACTGAAGCTAAGCCAAGGCCAGCCCTAATTCCTGAAAGAAAACAAATCCACAGTAATCCATCCCTTAATTCTGAATAGAATGGCATAATGCCAAAAAATATAAAACATGTATTCCTTACTAAAACACTGCATCTTATTCCACCACGGTTTCTCTTGGCCTTTTATTCATGTAGTTTGAGGTCAGCGAGCAGCATACATGTGAAGGTGTTATCTGTCCTGACACTTACAGCATTCCAGTGTTCTCCTGAAATAAGAGGACTTGGGGAGAGAATGGTTGCTGAAACAAATAATTTCAGGTTTTGTTGCAACATTTAGAAGGTAAAAATTAAGATAACTCCTAATTCCCTCCTCTCAGAATTCCTCTGAGAATATTTTCAGTCATTTAATCCATCTAATGTCCATCTGGCTAAAACTACAACTGGCATTGATTTTTCATAGTCTGGGTCAAAATTTGGTTCTGCAAAAAGCAAGGATCATCCCATTCATGTCTAATTAGTCTCAGTTTGGAGATATTTATTAGCATGCTGATTTTAGCCCAAACCTAGACTGTGTTACTTAGAACTTATTCTTCCCTAAAGTGCTTTTGTGATGATAACTTATTGTGACAAAAAGAACCAGTTTAGACATTTTTATCTTCATCCAAAAATGTGTCCTCATGTAGAAAGAAGCCTTAAAAATATCTTACTAACATGAAATGTCCCAAAGAAACAGATAATCACATCGGGATGAATTAGGTAGCTAGAAAGTATTTCTAGAGGTTAGGACTGATTTAGACCCCGTTAGGATGCCTTTGCAATAGTTTTTTTGTAATGTAAGCCTCATAAATTATTAAAATATGTTTTTTCAACCTTATGTCAAATCAAAATACGTAAAGAATTTGTTCATTACCTGCTCAGAGCTGAAAAGAATAAGGGGGTGAAATGCCTCCCTTGTTTCAGGGTTGGCAGGCCTTGCTGTGATTGGAATCCTGGTAACTACTGTAAGGCCTGGAAGTTGAACGTCTCCTCAAAGTATCAAGTGTTTCAAGAAATTGATTTTAAGTTGCTTAATAGAGTACTGGAAAAAAATCTGTTTTCAAGCATTAGATATACACACATAGAAAAAAAATTTTTGCATATTATTTTTTATTAATCCAGTTTGAATCCCTTTCTCTGACACCTAGTCAACTTTGTATTATTTCTGCTATCTTTGGTAAGACTGCCAGATTGGCATCATTACAGGAAAAAAATAAACCTGTGTGACCTACAGAACTTTATATAAGAAGCGTACTTACTGCAAACATTTCAGAAGGAGTCAAAACTTATCATGACTTGATTTGGCATGACTTGTCAAATTTGGTGCAGAAAGCTGAACAAAGTTGAGCTTTACCCTCCTACCGTATTTTAACACCTGGGGTACGCTTGAGTTTGGTGCTATTTTCAGTACATGGCTGGATGGCTGGTGCAAAACAGAAAGTAGCCACAAGCCAGTCCTTCAGTTCTATGTGATGACATGGCCAAACTTGATGAGAAAAGAAATACAACTTCACGTACAACCTGATATTTGAAACGGGCGTGATCAACACATCAGTACCGTGCTGATGAATGTGTTTGCTGCTCTTCAGGTGGCTATAACTGCAGCTCTGTGGTAGGCACTCACCTATATATATGTATGTAAGATAGAATTCAGGCCTATTGTTAACATCTACTTTTAAATGTTGAAAACCCCACTTACCTCCAGCAAATGCTGCAAACAATTGATTCACAAGTGAACTATAAATAATGTTCACAGCACAGAGCCCATGCAACATACTGCTTTAGTGTTACTGAATATTCAGAACCTGCTGCCTCTGGTAGCTATATACGTCATGCTCATGACAGGTTTAGGCTCCAGTAGCCCAGAGCCTAAGATCTGGCATGTGTTTTGGAGCTAGAGTATTTGCAGATTTGTGAATACCAGCCACAGGGCCAGGTATGATGTGGAAACTCGAAAATACGAAGTGTCTGTACTGACATTCTAAACATTACTGCAAAATAATATAAAATATATATTCTGGGAGGAGATGAGGGGAATGACTGACAAATGTTGCCAAATATAAAGCGATTTAGGCAGCTAGAGGCCGAGCCTTCATCATGTGCAGGACTTCTGCTGTAGACAGATTTTTGAAGGAAAGGCTGCAGGCATGGAAAATGGGATGAAACTGGGTTTAGCAAGGATGGAATTTAGCAGATAAAACTGCTAAAATGCTCATCAAAGCAAGTGTGGTAGAAGATGGGAGCACCTCTGGAAGGGCACCTGCGTGTTTCAATTGTGCTGATTTGTCTCCCTTGGAGTTAGTGAACCAGGCCTTGTGCTGTTTCCCTGTACCCTTCCCTGCAGGGTCAGAGTGCTTGGCTTGACATGGTTCTAGGAGAGAAGGATCTTCCACATATTTCAAGCCAGAATGATGTAGTAAGTCTCCAGCACCACCATCACAACCTTACAACCTTGCATTCAGTTCCCTATTTGGCAGCAACAGAATAAGAAGAAAATGAAACACATGGGTTAAGAAAGCTACCCCAGTCTGGTGTACACAGGGGCAGCTCAATGTCTGTTCAATGCTGCATTATCCCCCATTCCAGGAAGATTTATTGTCCTTGGGGGGCAGAAGCATATGAGGTCATGGAGGTAAGAGTCAAGTAGTGATGTGGCTCTCTCTTTACTATGCTGCATCTCATACAGCGTCTCATACAAATTCCAACAGAACCTGGAGTGCTGTGGTGCTAAAATTTCAATACATAAATCAAGTTACAGACTAAATAATTGGGGTTTGAGCATTTGTTCTGAGGAATTCAACAAACAAAAGGCATAATCTTCTTCTGATTATTCTATTTTTTTAATGTTTGCCCAGGCAAAGCTATCTTGAAGATCACTCAGACATTGCTGTCAAAACCCAAGGTTATAGTAATTTTCACAACTCATGTAAGAAATGATGTCTTTGCAACATGGGAATGAATAATTGTATATAGAAACACTGTAATCTTGAGTTATAATTGGTAAAAAAATTCAGCTATTGCAGTCCATAGCAAATCTTTAAAATGTTTTTAATTTCTTGTGGTGCTGCAAAAATTCCTCCATAGGTACTGTGGGAAAATGCTGAAGCTGATTAAACAGAAATGCCACCAAATGTGGAAAGGCTTGAATTGGATTATTTTGATCTGAATCCTAAAAATGTATAAGTGCATTCTTTTGCTACCCTGACGTAGCACCTGTAATTGAAATTCAAGGTCTGTGTTCCAGACTGTTTTTGACCTCTGTAGTAAGGACAAGAAGTTTGAATGAATATAGAGTCCTGACTTGAACCTTTGCCCTCTGCCTTACCACATTCTACTCATTATTCTGTTTCAATCTGCCGTTAAGGGATTCTCCCATCAGCTTTCAAATATCTAAGCATTACATATAAAACTGTGTGTGTTCAAATAAAATTAATCTCCAATGTGCCACTTTATTTTTAGTGTACCAGTTGCTAACCGAGAAAAATAATGTTTGAGCTGTTCTTGAAGTCAGTGAAAAGCTTCAAATATTCTCCCCTGAGATTTGTCGGTTGTGGGGTTAACATCTGCAGAAGAAGATTTAAAATCTCTGCTGATTCTGGCTGGCAAAGGATTACAATACGGTCTTTTCACAGAAATACTGTAGATTGTTCATGTTCTTTTGGCTTTTCTAGGGCATGGTTGAGGACTCCTAAACCTGTTGTTTCTTACAGGATATTGAATTTTGTTAAATTATGGCTTCACCGAGGGCTTTTGAGATATTTTTAGCAGAAGTGGAAAAAAAGAGGTTATTAAAAGGGCAACTAGCAGATGATTTGGCAGCATTACACGTAAAGCATAAACACTGTCTTCTTCTGCTGTTGTTTCTTGCTGTTCATGTTCCTCTAAACAAAATATGACTGATATTTACATTGATCCATTTAATGCCACAGAAAGGGAAGGTGAAAGAAGACCTTATTTTTTTTTTTTTAAACAATCACATTTTCTTACATAAACATTAAAAATTTGATGGCAAACAAACATGTAGACCGCTTGAGCAAATATTATAGGAATATTCTCGAACAGCTGGGATTTTAATTACAAAAACAAAGGTATTTTTTATCGTTAATCAGGACATTATTTCTGCATATACCTGAAATGACTCCACATTTATATGGTTTGTCTAATGTATCCTCATATTGCGCATATTGCAATGACATAGCCTCAATTAAAAGATGTCACAAAACAATAGAAGAAAAAGACTTCTGTCTAGAATATTAATAAATGGTGATAGTTACAGGAAAATATTGATGTTCGCCAAGGACTATCAGATACTTTGGAAAATAACCTAAAGAATATCACCTCATTTTCCTTTCATTCTTTTCTTACGAACGAACACAGGAGAAAAAGCTATGGGGCATGTATTGTAAGGTAATTATATAGAAAGCTAGAGATTTTGAGGTATTCATGTAGACTGTTATTCATTTTAAAAAATCTAATTTTTATTGAGATTTTGTTTGCTAAACATGAGGAATGTGTTGTACAAGCACCTGAAATATGTACAGTATTTCAAATTCCTCCAGTTGCTTTGGACAAAACAATTCCATCAGCGAGACTCCTCATCCCCTGAGCCTTCGGTGATATTAACTGTGTATAAGATACCACTAAATTACTACAGAGTCTTCCAGTGGTTTAGAAAAATGTGTAAGAGCTTGGCAAGAGGCAGCATCCCTCTTGGTGATGTCCTCAGCACCTCACGTGGCTGTGGTTCAGATGCAGATAAGGGCCTGAAGAGCAATGCCTTCATAAGCTAGCTCAAAACTACAGAGACATAGAGAAGGGCTTAAAGAGGTTTGAGACTAACTGGGAAATCAATGAAAATGAAAGGATTCCAATACTAACTGATTTTTTTTTTCTTTTGTGAAATTACAGACCATTGTTTAAGAGGATGTAGGATTAGCCGTGGCAAAAATTACATAAAACCCTGTCAAAGTTTTATCTGTCAGTTCAATGATATCAATTAATTTAAATGCTAAGATCTGTAATGGGTGGTTTTTATCATCTAAACCTATAGATGTAAAAAATTAAATTAGAAAGTTATTACATAAATGAAAGAGTTGTATTTTGGTACAAAATGGAATTAGATGTTAAGGGGTATTTTGCCTAGACAAAAATGCTGTAAAATCATAGAATTATTTTGTTTGAAAAATAACTTCGTAATCGAATCCAACCATTAACCTAATACTGCCAAGTTCACCACTAAACCATGTCCATAAGTGCCACATCTACACGTCTTTTAAATACCTCCAGGGACAGTAACTCTGCCACTTCCTTGGGCAGCCTGTTTCAATGCTTCATAACCCTGTTGGTGAAAATTTTTTACCTAATATCCAATCTACACCTCCCCTGGCATAACTCAAGGCCATTTCCTCTTGTCCTGTCACTTGTTACCTCGGAGTAGAGACTGACCCCCAGCTGGCTACAACCTCCTTTCAGGGAGTTGAAGAGCGTGATAAGGTCTCCCCGAGAGTCCTTTACTCCAGGATAAACAATGCCAGTTCCCTCAGTCACTCCTCATAGGCCTTATCCTGTAGACACCTCATTAGCTTTGTTGCTCTACTGATTTCCTCTTGGTGTAATGAAATGCAATTTCATTTCCTAGCACTGATGTTCTCTAAAGTTTTTAATATAGAATAATGGACCTAAAGAAAGTTTTCTTAATAGTAATTACTATAATGAGAGAAAACTGTCATTACACTTGTATTTTAAGAATTGAAAAGTATACTTTCAGTGCTACAGAAATGTATGCTACATATTCAGGTGCTCCCAGTGCTAGAAAAATTTAAAGGTAATAAAAGGAGCAGTAACAAAACATTAAGAAAGAGCTGAGAAAATTTGCATTTATTAAAGCTACTTCAAGTGTTTATTTTGTTGAGAGCCATTCCAAAAAGACCTATTAGATATTTGTTAATAACAGATCACTTCCCTTAATATCCAGAATTTTCTTTGTACAGAGTTTTTATCATCTAACTCTCTGTACAAAAGTGGAGTAAAAGACTCCACATTCCTAAAGATCCCAGTGATACAGTCTTTTGGAAAAACATAAAAATAAAAAGCTGAGCTTATTTGTATACCTTGATGATATACAAAACAAGAATATCCCACAACTCAAGGACTGGAGTGTAACATGTCCTGGGCTGCATCCAGTTCTGGGGGCCCCAACATCAGAAAGATGTGGACCTGCTGGAGTCTGGCCAGAAGAGGACCACAAATACGGTCAGAGGACCGGGCACCTCTCTNCCAGCCATGGGCACTGGCAGCCCAGAGACCAAACATGTCCTGGGCTGCCTCCAGTTCTGGGGGCCCCAACATCAGAAAGATGTGGACCTGCTGGAGTCTGTCCAGAAGAGGACCCCAAATACGGTCAGAGGACCGGGCACCTCTCTAATATGGACAGACTGAGAAAGCTGGGGTTGTTCAGCCTGGAGAAGAGAAGGCTCTGGGAAGAGATTTTGTGGCCTTCCACTACCTAAAGGAAGCTACAAGAAAGGTAGAGACAGACTTTTTAGAGGGACATGTAGGGATAGGACAAGGGGGAATGGCTTTAAACTAAAAGATTGTAGATTTAGAATAGATACAAGGAAGAAATATGTTTCCTCTGCACTGGCACAGGTAGCCCAGAGAAGCTGTGGATGCCCCATCCCTGGGTGCCTCCAAGGCCAGATTGGATTGAGCTCTGAGCAACCTGGTCTAGTGGAATTTGTCCCTGTCCATGGCAGGGGGCTTGGAACTAGGTAATATTTGAGGTCCCTTCCAACCCAAACCATTCTCTGATTCTATGCCTCCTGATTTCTTGGCTTCAGGAAACTTTTTTATTATGGACAGGAAACACAGGAAACATTTATAGTTATTTTCTTCCTCTTTGTTTCTTGTTATATCCTACATGGTGGTAAACCTAGATCTGGATTCATTTCAGGCACCTTAAAATGCCATATAAATCTTATTGCTGCAGCAAAAGAAGATGCCAACTAGCTTTGTTGGAAATGGCATCCCGGCATCATGTGCAGCTGTCTAACCATGTAGAGGGCCAGGATTATCAGAAGTGAATAATGATTCTGTTACCCAAATGAAACCTCTCCATGTGTCAGACAGTGGGTAAAGCCATATCTTCAAAATCAGTATCTAAATATTTCGGAAGGAGCATACTTAACATCTTTGGAAAATCTTATCATTTAGGACAAGGACTGCTGTTAGGCAATGACAAAGCCAGTGACTGTTGTCTTATGATATACTGCCTTTGCCCTACAGACCTTATCCTGCGAGGAATGTTTGCAAAGATCCCCGATCAGATATTATATTTCTTGTGCCACAAAAGTAATTGAAAATACATTGTGGGGTTTCATAACTTACAAGATGCTCCATACAGTCATCTTTATGAATTTAGGTTCTGGAAAGAAGCATGATTCTTTCACTTATTTTGAGTGAAAATGTTTGAAAATGTATCTTCTTTCCTTCTGTGTCAAACTGATACTGTAGGAAAACACTGGACAGCTGAACTAAATGAATGATTGAAAAAAAATCAGCTCAAGACTACTCAGTTACAAATCTATGTCTCATTACATCTCTAAAAAACCCCTGAAAAGTTAATTACTCTGCAATTCCATCAAAATCTGACTAATTTTTTTCAGGAACACCTTTACATTGTGCTGTGAATGCCAAATGCGGCAACTTCAGCACAAGCAAACATGGAATCACCTGTCACTCATTTCTTCCAAGCCAATCTAAGAGACAACACATGCGAAATGATCCTTCTGTGTAATGTGGAAGAAAAGAAAATACACTTTGTGCTCCTAAACACTATAATTCAGATTTTTATTATGCAGGAAAAAGTGCTTTTTTAGAAATAAAACCATCACCACCACCAAAAGCCCAAATGATTGAATGTGCTCTAATGTCAAATTTTTCTGTGCAAATTCAGTATGCCAGATAGGGAAGATAAAGCTTTTAGGAAAGGAACAGGCTATTTCATACAGAGCCTGCACTTTCAACTCACATAAGAAAATTTTCTTTCAGAAAGGAGAATTTTATATCTTAAAGAATTAGAAATGGATTCAGGAATGAGATCATGCAGTAGAACACTCTCAGTTTTCCTATAGAGCTAGACTAGGAAATGTGAAAGGCAGAATAGCACATGAGTAGTTTTCACACCCAGTTACTCAACAGTTGTGGGAAGTCTCCACTGCTCACAGTCTTTAGCCTCTTTGTAAGACCATATGTTTTTAAACGGCACCAGGAATCTCAGGTTTTTAAAGGAGAAATACCAATCCAGGATAGCAAGTCAGCAACTCATAAGTGTTTCTGGTAAGCAAGAAGTCATATCTAATGTTATGCCTAATCTTTCAAGGTCATAATATAGTAGAAGATTGATGTATTTTCTGAAGTGGACCTAGTAAAGGGCTTTCTTATTATTAATAAACATAGATTCTAGAAGTATATGCATGAAAATATGATACAATTAGTGATATATATTCAGAACCAGATTATTTGGAAAACATCACAAGTTCAGTTTCACAAAAACAGTTTTGGAAAACTGAAAAGAATACAAGAAAACTAAATACAGAAGGGAAAGCCACTTGTGTCAATATTTTTAATGCTGGTCTCCTTCTGCAGTGTACAATGATGATTTTCTTTTCAAATGATTACTAATGAGATGGAGATTGTATGCCTCTGTTTTTAAATCAAAAGGTGTAATTCTGTCCTTAGGGAATGCCACTGAATAGTACAAAGTAAAAGATCCCCTGTGTGCAAGGACTGTTTTAGTTTCAATACTCTTTTGAACATCAGTGTTTCTTTATTAATAAATACACAGTCCAAGGTCTAGGACTGGATTAGATTAGAGCAGGGTTTAGGAAGGGATATAGCTTTATCTCCTCTTTTCGCTCCAAAAAGTATTCGTTTTGTTTCCTCCAGCACAGAGGACTGAAAATCTACCCATACTCATCAGCTGTGTGGATGGTTACTGGATTTGCTGTCCACTGACTTTACTGTTTATATTCTTGCACCAAACTGTCTGTACATCTCCTCACTTGACAAGATTGGAAGAAAGAAACACTGGGAATCTGCTGCTTGAAGTCACTTGGTGTCAAAGCTAGTGAGGAAGTTGCTAAAAAATAACCTGTCTTACAGAGGAAAATAGAGCAGAATCTGTCTCAGAACTGTGGCGGAGAAGTCTAAAACTCAAGATGTGCTTGTGTCACCCCCAACAGCAAACAGTAGCCCCTAAGGTGTGTGGGAGGCCTCAGGAAACTGTCACTGGATACTTAAGGAATTTACTGACCTTGAGATTGAAGAGAATACCGAGGAAGGGCAAGATGCAGAAGGTGGGTCACCAGCACTGAACTCTTTATTACACTCTAACAGCTGTTGCTATCAGAGCAAAAACATTTCCATTCCTCTGATTCCCACTCTGAGCCTGAATGTAATCCTGTGGCCTGGCCAAGGTAAATAGTGCATAGATCAGGCAGACCAGCACTTTCAGCAGAGGGCAGTTGCATGAATTATATTGCTTTAAATGTCCACAAAAATAATTTTTCCCTCTTAATTTACTATAACGATCTACTTGTTTGACTAATTATTTTTGTGAAGAAAATCTTCTCTTGTCTTATGCCATTTGCCATGAAAACATCCTCAACTTGGTGCACTACCCTATATATTTTGCAAAAATATTCTCCACCAGTATAAAGAAAGGCTTTAAACATGTCACTCCTTATTAATATCACAGCATTAGGAACCAGAGACAAAAGGGAGGAGGGCAAAATTGTTGTTGCTTTATTTAGAAACAAAGTACATGGGGGAAAAAATGTCTTGCTTGTTACAAGGCACATGGTGATGTCACATTCCACAAAGATTTTGGTGCAAGGAATCTAACAGTCTGTATCTGTTAATTTTTATAGCACTTAACACTAACTGGAGCAGAAGGAAAATACAGTATTTCCCTTTACTGCTAAATATAGGAATCCTATGGAGCCTGTAGGTAAATTCTTGTTATCTAAGGAATCGCTCATTACTCAGTCAAGTCTGCACAGGAAGACAAGGCTATCACACACTTTTGAGATGCCTGATAGTGGCTGTTTAGAAAAGTCTGACCCGAGCTCATTCTTAAGATAAATTACCTCCTTCAGTGTGTTCCCGGGCAAACCATGGCCTGCATGTCAGCTATAGGGCAGATGGATCTATAACAGAATGATATCTGTATGCATACTGTGCCTCCCACAGCCTCCTTTCCTTTAAAAAGAAACTTGAATGGTCAAGAAAGAAAACTGCTGCAGTGTAGTCCCAAGTTTTCCATGGTCTGTGTGGCTGGAAACTGAAGCTGCAGAAGGAGCCAGTCAGCCTGCCATGTAAGTGCAGCCCAACAATGGTAATGGAATCTCAGTGCACTGAATTATTGTGTACATGCATGTACATGTAATGGCATGCAATCTTATGTGACATGAGTACTCAGAGGAAAGGGTGTTTTATTGATTTGGATCATAAACACCTTCTGGCAATATCATGATGTTGACAAGATATTCAGTTCTGTACCCACATTATAATACATCCATCATATGCATTTTTTTAGTGAGAAGGCTACTAGTTTTTATGTAACTTTTTTGCCACACTTTTTGTTTGTTTTGCCAGATTTATAATAGTGTTGTTTTTAATAGAAATTTTGAAAATTGAAATAATTTGTCATCCACATATGTAGCAGACGTGAGAACAGAATTGGCACCTTCAGATACTGATAGCTTAATTATCAGTGCTTTAAAAAAGTTATTTATTCTGACAGTTAATAAAAGAGTCTGATAGCAACTGCTGATACCAGGAAGCATGATGTTATTCAATGCATAAACATAAACAAAGTACGCAAGGCAGAAAGTTCTGCCTGGTTGAAATCTATTTCAGCTGTTTTGAAACAAAAGTAGGAAGTGGTAAATAGACCATAGAGTATAATCTACTTCACTGTTTGCAGTTCATGGGTGATAGATACTCCTTAATAACCGTGAAAGTTGATGGACACTTGAAACATGACACAAAATTTTTGCTGTGCTTTCCCTGATTTGCCAAGATTCTGCAATTAGCAAAGGTTCAGTCACACGTTTGAAAGTATACAGCACTATTTCTGCCTCCATCATCTTCAAGACCATCAGAACACCATGTGACTGCAGTTATTGACTACTGGACAACATCACTTGCAAGTTATTCAAAGTGTTTCAGGAAATTTTTTGTTCTTGTGTAATTTCTAGAACAGTACCATACCTAGCCTGTTGAACTTTAGGGTTATGTGCTGTAAAAAGAAGTATGATACAAATATTTTATAAAGTAGACAATTCAAATATTGTATTATCCTGAAAGAAAGGTGCTTCAAGGAGAAGGGATGTCCAGATTTTGGAGCGCATTTCTTAGATGGAGGGTAACAGTTGTCTAAAGACTGGAATAGTGAAATGGACTGTGCTGAGTGTAGCTAGACAATGAATCACAGTGCTGTGGCAGGGAGATTGAGTGAATTAATTTATAGTGATAAACCAAAACACAAAACAGAATATTATGAACAGTTGAAGATCAATCTGTGGTCAGTGAATGCAAAGAAAGAAGCAGTGATTTCTAAGTTGTCATGTTAGTCCAGAGGATTTGGGGGTTTGATGCATTCAGTAGATACTCAAAAACAAACTGCATCTCACCCTGGGCCTAACTGCATAAAGACTTTAACATATGTTTAATATTACATAGATGCTGTAGACATGCTTAAGATTTTGACAAATACTTGTCTGCTTCACACTTCTACATCAGAAACTGGGCATAAACATTGACTGACAAGCCATCTGATAATAGATTATAGACTGAACATCTGAGGATTTAAATGTCCCAAGTAAAAAAGTTTCCCAGTCCTCGGAAGAATTGTAGAAGTTAAAAATTTCTCATTCTAATGTCTCCGAGGATTGAAATGTCCAGGCTCAGTTTTCCCCAGCTGCATAACTCTTGTGTGAGTGATGATGGGCTCAGCCATCCATGAGATGCAGAGAGAGACAGTGCTCACATTACGCCACCACAAATGTGTTGTATCCTCATGCCTCATGGAAGAGGGGAATTTGGTAACCAAAGCTCTTCATAGCTAAAAGCTGACTGCTTGGCAAACTACTGGTTATGCTCTTTAGTTCTTTCAGTTGTGCTGGAATACTAATGGGGATACTGATTCCTACTGCAAGCATTTTAGAAATGGTTTTGATGCTGGGAAAAAAGGTGCCCAACCCTTCCCAACGTTTGAAGTGCTGTGTTGGTTCAATCTTTCTACTTTACTGGGGAGGCCCAAATGCACCTTTAGTGAGTGTTACAGGTGGAGTAAAGGCATTACAGCTTTGGGGATTAATGTCTGTTAATTTGCTGATCTGGTGAGGGAGAAGAAAGATAATATGCTAAAAGCAGAGCTATAAGAGTGAGAAGAATGCATTCTATTTTTCTCTCTTCATGTGAGTTTAAATTTCTCCCTTCAATTTCTACAAATAAAGCAGTAGTTTTAGTTTACATGTGTTGAAAGTCTTGGTGCAATGATTTTTTTAAAAGAGGGTATTTTGATACTTGTAGAAACAGCGCCTAAAAATATTTTAGCATGGTATTTTTATTTTTAATTAGTACTATTCAGCCAATCCCCATTTATTCACATATTTTGATTTTTTTTTCTTTATTTTTAAGATAACCAAGAAAAATCTAAAGAAACCAAATAAATTTAGAAAAATCTAAAATGGATCTCTGCCTTAACCTCTCCTGGTAAAGTCATGCAAAAAACATGGCCCTTGGGATAGCTACAAAGTGGGGTTCATAATTGTACCCTGCTTCATGTTTTTTGCATATAAAAGTTACAAAAAGGCTAAGAACATTGGGTTATATAAAAATATTGAGACATGTAAATATCGTATGTCTGGGCTGCAGTTAAGGGAGAGAGAAAGGAGACTCCAGTGAGCCATTCATTCCACTTAAAAAAAGTAGCTGCTTGAGACCTGCAGAAATAATTGTCCACCCCTTTCTCTTCCTCAGAGATGGACAACTAGCTTAGAAATTACACTTAATTTTCAGCAGATGAAATGTGTTATTATGGAAAAGAAAGTAGAATTAGTGTTCAGTTTTTCTTGTAAAAACTAGAAAGATTGAAGTGAACAAAGTTTGAGAGGTTTCTACCCTCTTTGGTGTAAATATGTCATTATTTTTCTGCTTGTCATACTATTTCTGTCAGCTTGTTCTAGGTTTCTTCAGATTGGCTGTGAGTTCTTGGCTGCATGCTAATACAGCTCAAAATTAGGTCCCATATGGTTCTGGACACCACCCAATACTAAACCCAGAAGGAAGGGTTACTTCTAATGGGGGAATTTAAATCTATCCCGTACTCAGAAATCTGAAGCGCTTAGATTCAAAGTTCTTTTTTGTCTGGGCTCTACTTAACATCAAAAGTCTAAGTGTAAAATACATGACAAGAGGAAGACAATGCGGAGAGGGGAAAGAGTGAGTAGGCAGAATTCCACTCTGCAAGGCCAGGAATAGATTTGCTGCTGTTAGCAGATCTGCCACTAAACACAGCGCACAATGCTGTAAATATCACAGCATGGCACTATCTGCATCTTACAAAAGATCACACCAGGGCAATACTGATGTGGTCTCTCTACTGTATACAGCTCCAGCGACAAAAGGCAGGAGAGTTGCCATCATGCCCATACATTTTATGCTGTGAAAAGAGTGCAAGATATTTTTATAGCTGTCTGGTTTCCCTCTTTTCCTTTAGGCGCCTTTCCTCAGGCAGCCTTCCAAATGCAAGGCCATCAAACAAGAAAAATAAACAAATAAAATAACTGGATCAGCACTGCACATACAAAACCTAGGAATTTTAAAGAAACAGGTTAGAAATATGGAGTTTGCATGGCTTGCAGTTTGAAAGGTCAGAGAGCAGCTAAAACCTGGCAGCTAATCCCCAGTGCTCACTGACAATATCCTAAACCTGCCTTTTAATGCTTTATTCTTGGAAGGTATATAAAATAGGCACTAATTACAAAAAGTTTGGGAAACTCTACATTCTTTGCTTATTTTCAGTTTTTCTTCAGTGATGCTTCATTCAGGATCAAGCTTTTATAATCCATGTGTTTTGCAGGCACATGGAGTGAAAAAGGTTTGCAAAGCTCTTCAAAAAGAATTAGACAGGGCTGAAATGATGGACATCATTGACCATGGTGAAAGGCCATTGTCATTGGCCAAATTTGTTTTAATGGAGTTGGATCCAAGTAAGAATTTTAGAGGACAAAACCAGCATTTCTTCAAGATTTACTGGGAAGTATGCATTGTTGCTATTGTCCTCTCTTCACTGTTGCCCATGACTCATCTTCCAGAGCACTGCAACTGTTGGAACTCCAGAGAAAAACGTTTCCAAATCATTTCGTGCGTGAGTGGGAGGACTGAGAGAATCCATAATGCTGCACTCTTCTGGGAACACAAGTATTGCCAGCACTGGGATTAGGAGAGATGGGAATTATTAAAGCCAGCTGATTCAGTGTAGGATTTCCGCTCTCATCACATCTCTGAACGGACACGTGTTCTTTTCGCATGGCTCAAAAGGTTCATGAAAGGGACAGTATCACAACCCCATTTATCCTGAGACCACTGCTGTGACTAAAGACAGGATCTTCACTAATATAAGGTAACACTAAGTTGGGTTTTTTTTCCCTGGAGCAACAGAAAGAACCAGTTAGGTAAACGAAGATATTTGTAAAGACAATTGGAATATAGAAGGAACCTCCTACATGAGAAGAGATGAGAAGTGGACAAAAAAAGTGAGGGACGTAAGCTAGAATGGGAAGTGGAATGGTAATAATATTAGAAAAGAGGCTGATTTAGTTATACACGACTAAGGAATGGAGATGTGTCTTAGGAAGGACAGAGTAAGGGGAATACTAGCATTTAGACACCATCACAAAAGGGAGAGAAAAAACTGGAAATTCTTTCTGACAGGTATGAAGAGAAATCACAGAGAAAGAATGAGTTGTGAAATTGGGTAGAAAATTTCAGGAAAACTAAATAATTCAGAAAGCCTTTATTATTGTTCAAGCCTTTATTATTGTTGCATAGTTATTTCTCAAGATATCTGAGCTGTAGATATTAATGCTACAGTGTGAATCCTGCTTCACATCTTATTTTGCTTTTCATGTCTCATCATGTAGAGTCCTTCTGGTACTTAATACTTCATTGGGGCGCTGGGAAAGAAAGAACACACATTTTGCTGCTGATCCCAACCCCTCCAGTTATTCTGAATTTTGTCCGTTTTTGTATTTATGCACTGTCTTCATGCACTGCAGTACAGCCTTACCAGAAAGCTGATGGTAATATGTAGAAAATCTTTCCACAGAGCTCTGCATCATATGTGCCCTGAAAAATCAAAGCTTGAATGTTTTGTACATACACATATCTAACAAGGACTCTCTCACTAAGGTGAGAAAGAAAGGCAATGAGAACTCATTATTTGAGACCTGATAGACCTTGGCATCTCTACAAGAATGACAGACTGGTTTCTCGAGGGGCAGGAGGTCATGAACAACCAGAAGGTGGATGTGTAAGAAGTATAGAATATATAAGAATACAATATCACGTATTTAATTCCACATATCAGAGGAATTACACACATTGATTGACCAGGAGAGAGAGGAGGAAACATAGACTTTCTGCAGTAGTATTCATCAAGTGGGAAACACAGCGGAGGGTGTTGCAGAGTGTGGGGTGAGAGAACACATAGCTGAGGGAGATAGCAGGAAGAATAATGTGTGTTGGTAGATTAAAGAGTACAGAACTGATTAATTAAGTGGGACTTGCAATATTGCACAATGGCATTACTGCAGGCAAAATAGAGAGCAATTTCTTGAAGGTTGTGATCAGCAAGCTGGGATTTTCTCAGGTTTTTAACTTAAAATGTGCCATATTATTCTTGTATCAGGGAAGACAGTACAGCTCACAATTGCACCATCCTCTTTAAAGTAATAAAAGGTCCAGTGCCCAAGTGTTGTGGGTTAACCCTGGCCAGCAGCTCAGCCACATAGAGTCTTGCTCACTCACTCCAGTGGGATAGAGGGGACAACTGGAAAAGTGAGGACACCCAGGGACTGAGATAGGGACAGTTTAATATGGAAAGGGAAACAAAACCTGTTTATGCAAGGAAAGTAAGGAATTAATTCACTGACAGGCAGCTGTTCAGCCATTTCCAAGAAAGAAGGGCTCCGTCATGCATAAGAGTTACTTGGGAAGACAAACGCTCTAACTCCAAATATCTCTCCCACCCTTCCTACTTCTTTGCCCAGCTTTTTATTACTGAGCATGACATCATGCAGCAGGGAATACTCCTCTGTCAATTGGGGACAGCTGTCGCAGCTGTGTCCCCACTTTCTTGTGTACCCCCAGCCTAATTGCTGTCAGGTTGAGGATGAGAAATCACAGAATCACAGAATGGGTCAGGTTGGAAGGGACCACAGTGGGTCAGATTGTTCCAATCTCCCTGCTCAAGCAGGATCATCCCAGAGCACATGGCACAGGATTGATCCAGACAGTTCTTGAGCATCTCCAGTGAGGGAGACTCCACAACCTCTCTGGACAATCTGTTCCAGTGCTCGGTCACTCACGCAGTAAAGAAGTTCTTCCTCACATTCCTGTGCATCAGTTTCTGCCCCTTGCCTCTTGTCCAATAGTTTGGCAGCACCGAGAAGTGCTTGATGCTGTGTAAACACTGCTCAGCAGTACAATAACTAAAACACTGCTGTGTTATCCATACTGTTTTGTTCACAAATGTGAAAAATAGCGACCTAACAGCTGATATGAAGAAAGTGATCCTTCAGCTCTGTGAAAAAAAATAGGGTTTCTCCACGTTATCTACAAAATGTGGGAACTTATTGAGAATTAACTTGGCAAACAGAGGATCAGGAGAGGAAAGTTGGACATCTACATGTGCAAGAGAGGACTAGCAACATCCTGCCGTTACTCTTTGAGCATGCTTTTTTTGATGATCTGTGGGGAGCTCTCTGTCACACAAATGGAGCTTCCTTTTCAGTATGGGTCTGGAACTGCCACCATCAATACTGCCAGCTCGCGGGGCAGCGATTGTCACGCAATGGGGGAAATGGCTGAAGCAAAACCAACCCCTTAGCACTTCTCCCCTCTGCACTTGCCTTCAGGGATGCCTTGGATGAGTGCTCAAAGATTATATAACCTGGCAGCAGCTCTTTAGGCTGGTTTGTGAGCCTACAGTATCTGCTATAGCTTGCTCGGAATAAAATGGATGTGCTTGCTCAGAGTTATTTCAATACTGCTGTCATGGATGTAGCTTCTCTCAGAAGCCAGGCATCATCAAAAGTTCACAATTTTAACTAATTAAAACAGTTTGCAATAATTAAATTGTATGTGTCTGTGTTTCTACTTCAAAAAGGCTAAATACTTGGCAAGTATCCTAAAGCAGGATTAGACTGCAGACCAGCTCAGACAATGCTTCCAGGCATCGAGGATGTACTGCAGAATCAGTTTAATAAAGTCTGATTAGATTACTTTCTCCGGTCAATTTGAAGCACTGTGGCCATGGGATAAATCATCTTTTTATCTCACCACACTGCTCTTTTTCTTTGCTGAATCATATTTTTAAAGCACTAAACATATTTTTTAAAGATCTGTTTATTTACAGATGCAAAGAAGCACAGCCTCATGAATTCCCTGTTGTCCCAAAGCAGTTTGATATTGCATCTCAGTTGAAAGGATTGACTTTGCTCGCAAAGTCTGTACTCAGATTTCCCTTCTTAATATATCTTTTTCCTCTACGTAAATAACCTTGTTAGCATTACAACAAAACAGTCCTGAATCTCTTATCTTGATTTGTCAAGACAACCGCTTGTACTGAAAACAGCCATAGAGTTAGATGTTTCTGACAAATTACTGGTATAAGCAGGGTGTTGAACTCCAGACATTTGTGTTAACATGTACATGGATCTGAATGTCTTTAAACTTGATTTATTGCATGCTATGTGGAACAAATAGAGTTGTTCAGAATGGCTGAGTCTAGAACTCCTTTGTTTTAATTTTCAATGCATAGAGCAACAGAGATTGCATTTTGCTCATTTCCTACCTAATACCATGACTAGTAGAAGCTGTACTTAAGGATTTAACTCAATACAAAATATGCCTTCCTCTGACCTCTTCTTATGATGCTGTATTATGCCAAGAAACCTTAGCAGACAGTTCAGCTCCTTGAAAATGCATTATTCCAATCTGGTTTGCCTTTCACCAGCCTGTGCCCAGTCAGTTTTTCAGTCTCTGATGTGGTCTGGACTTTCTCATGTTGATATAAAAATTCTGTTGTATTGTGTACATTTGCATTCCATTTTCCATTGGAATAAAGAAACATTTCACCTTCTTCCAAGGTTATTATTTCTATAAAATACCATATAAAGAAATAAATATTGTTCCCTAGGGACTCTGGAACAACAATCAGTAAAACTACTTGTAGTACCTGGAGGTGATGGGAATATACAGTGTCCAAACCAGAGGCCATCTTTTATGTCAAGGACTAACCCTATGAAATGCTGCTTAAGTTTCTGTCTCATTGTTAACTTCTGAACAAGAGTTTTCAATGGTTTGCAGGCTCATTCAAGTGAAATGGCCTAGGATGAGCTTAAAAAAATAATTTTAAAATTGCATTATAATTGTCTACTGTCACAAGAATGAATACTTGTGATTATCAGCTTAATACATTAAGCTGATAACTTAAAACAGATTATGCCCGTGTGGTCTGTCCGTACGTTTTTGTGTTCATACCTTCTTCTAGTTTATTTTCTTCTAACCTAATTAACATATTATTTCCCTCAAATTACATTTATACACCGTTTTCAAATAGGTGAGCAACATATGGATAGAGAAATGAGGGGAAAAGAAAGAGAAGCAAAACCTTTCCCTCATATTTTCTGGGAAGTCCTCAGAGGCCTCAAGGACTAGACAAGGAGCCCTGACACATCCTGTTAGGTTGCTGCTAAAAATTTTTAAAAAATCAGACTGCAGTACTCATGTGGTGGCATTTTTAATAAGCTTTTTGCAATATTCTCACTTGGCACTAGCTACCATTAATAGCTGGTACACAGTAAATAAAAGATCTCAAGTTTCTACAAAGAGATGCAAGAACCCAGACATATATATAGTTTGAAAGCCTGAGATGTCTAGTCTAGCAAACCATGTTTCCTTAACTTCCTTTGAGAAATTCATTCTCCTGTGATACCTTACAAAAATTTAACACTGATGCACTTTGAGGCCCAGATTGGTGGGGCTCATCTAATTGCTAGTGAAATGTCACTAGATGCTGTTAAAACTTGGTTAAACCTTACAAACCAACCCACTCAGCAAAACATGTTAAAATAATCTGGATAGGAGCCAGAAGAGATGAGACAGGATTATTTAAATCTAATATGTGTTAGAATACAGCTTAAGTCCTCTGACCCTAATCACTTTCCACCGGAGCACATCAAATTAGGATCCTGGGACAATTTACGTAGGAGTCTGAGTAAATGTACTAGCTTTGCCCTATGGAAGAATTCATGGAAAATTCTTCCATGAAAAAACATGGATAGCCTCATATTAGTTCCAGAGGCTATCTATATGCATGAGAAAGCCCAGCATAAAAACTGCAGCACTGGTTCTGACCCTGAAGTATAAATACAGTGAATGATGAGAAGTGCTGCACCTTTAACAGCCTCTGATGCTGCTCTTTTTCATGTTACCTCATAAAGTTAACTCTGTGTAATAATAATTACTGTACAGTTTGCAGGTGTTCATTTTCTTTAAGCATTCTCTTAGAATTCTGTTGGCTTTCAAAACTGCCTTTCTCAGCTAATGGCCTGGAAAAAGCTGAGGTGGGCTTGGATAACATGATCCTTTGCTGTGCATTGTTAGAGAAATGTCAATCAGGTCATGGCAATGACATTGCTTTAATGAGGGAATTGAAATTCTTGGGAGGATTGTGACATGTCAATACTCAGAAGTGCTTTGGACCTCTCCAATTGCCTCTGTTACTCTAAAAAAATGGGGTGCCTTGAAGTAACTAGAGAAGATCACTAGTGCTGACACCTGGGGTTGTTTATTTGGCATGGATGCATTTATTCCTGTTTGTTCCTGATGGGGGTTATTAGATAGGTTGGAGGTAAAGTAAGATATATGTCAATTTTTTCACTTTGCTTTACCTAATTTTCCAGTTTTTCATTATTGCATTTATTTTTCTTGGGGTGTGCAGAATAACACAGTTCTCAAAGAAGGACTGTGAGCAGCTTGCCATCAAACCACTTGCAAAGAACCACATTTCTGATCATTTAGTCATATAGGTATAAATAAATAGTCTTCAACATTCTACTGTGTTTAAGTCATGGAAAACTAGTCAGGTAAGTAAGCAATTAGATTACAGGGATAGTTCCTTAGGTATCTCCTAGCTGCTTTTTGCCTCTTCTGTCAATGCAGCTAGCTTCTACCAACTTAGGAACATTCAATGAAGCATACCAAAAATAGACCAGTTGAAATAGCTATTACCTGGATCTAATATATCTCTTTAAGATTTACAATGTATAGTTAAAAAAAAAAAAAAAGAGAGATAGCATAGGAAGATTTGTGATCTATTTTGATACTGATAGAAAGAATACAAGATGATTTTTTGGAGCAATGAGTTCAAAAAGCAGTATATGTTTAGAAGACTAACGTGTATACGGTGGTGCTGTTTTAAACTGGCAGCAACCAAATGTCTCTGCAGTCTGACTTTCTGAATAAGATGAAGTTGCTCATGTCTGACAAGCTTTTAAACAACAACTGCAGCTGTGACAGTCTGTTTTGTAAGTTAACATTTTCTGTTATTTTGTCTGAGTGAAGTCTCTTGCAGGGTAACAGACCTTTGGAAGCATTTCTGCACTCAAAACAAAAAGCCAAGAAACTCCTGGCTTTTCACCAGAACTGAAGCATTCTAGAAAGAATTTCACCTGAGATACTGCAGTGGCAGCGTTTACTTTTGTGAATGAGAGCTACTATTTCCACTTAGGAAGCAATTTCCATGAGCCTGCACATTAAGGACTTTTAAAAAGGTTCCCTATCCCCTCACAAAATCTTTGCATTTCTCAATAATTAAAGTAGCACATTTCTCAATGATCTAAATAATATACTAGAGATGAATAAATCATTTGATCATAAGGCCACATATGAATTTTTATTTATAGTCTCACAAGGGACAAAAATGTTTACCCTAATCAGTATCTCCTATTGTTCATCTGTTCTTGCTATGCATCATTGAGGCTGTGGCTTTAAACTGTCTCTAGATCCAAATTCATGGTTATTTTGAGGCTTAGACTAGAATCCATACCCGAATCAGCCATAGTACCATGACAGTGAATGTAATTAATGTCAATCATCTGTTTCAGATACCTGTCTCATTTCAATATAACTTCTCTTCTGGAACTAAGAAGTCCTTCACAGACAATGAAAACAAACTTTGGCTAAATGCAATTCAGAACTGTGACTAACCACATAAAGCTGACGAATTTTCTGCTGCAGTGGTTGCTACAGTTCATCTCCAGCCACGTAGAGTAATTCTTTTAGCAACTGCAAAAATAATGGTACAAAGCTTGCTGTGTTCCGTTTACAGAACTGAGTAAAGGCCCATTGGACTATATTTTTTACCTATCAACTTCTCTCCACCTAGATTTATATCTAAACCAGGTCACGAATTGTATGACAAAAAGGGTTCTCCTAGGAAATAATTGTTACATTGTAGAAAGCTGCGGTGTTTAGTGGGGAACTTCTCAAATCTAAAATGACCAAATTCAAGGGATGTCTTTAACAGTCAGGGTGTCAGAACACCACTCGGTCTCAGCTGTTAAATTAGTCTCAGTCCGCAACAGCCCCAGAAGATACCCGAACCAAGAATTTATAGCTTTCTCTCTTTCTTCCTCTCCCTTTTAGAATTCTTTGTGATTAATTCCTAACAGAATAGGTCCAGATGGACTGGCTTAGGTTTGCTGACTCTGTTCTGATGGCCTTTCTTATGTCTCTGGTTTCTGTTTCAAAACTGCAGTCCTGCTCTTCTTTCTCTTCTGTCCTCTTCCCTTCTGTGTAACTAGCTTTATTCACAACTTCATCCTTTTTCAGGCATGTATGGATGTTAGTTTCAATTGTTACAAGTTTCACGGTTCTTTGCTGACTGTTAAGCGTCTCCTTTGAAGTTCTGCTTTAAGAAGTCAAAAGGTTTTAAGGGGGGGTCTTGAAAGCTCAAGTTTCTGTTTTCATATGGACGAGCAGAACTGGGGCCCAGTCTTACCTGATAATTATGTAAGGCATCATCTGTAGCTGTGTTAAGGATGTGCCTCCACTTTCATTATTTCTTATATTTTGAAAGCATAATTTCTTTCTAATGGTAAAATCCTCACCCAATAATTAAATTGCCGTTATTTAAATAAAGGAATACATAAGATTTTGATGCAGGAAATTAAACTTTTTTTTCATTCTGTTAATTGCTTGTATTTATCTGACTTAGTAGATCAGATGTTTTAAATCTAAACTCCCCACTGTCTATAAAGTCATCTTGTATGAATAAAAAAGTCAAAACAGACATTGTACCTTAAAATAGCAAATTGTCACAGCTGGAAAATGTTTGTTCCTTCTCCTCAGCAACGTGAAAAAAGAAAGAGAAAGAAATACACCAGTCTATTTATTCAAGCTGCCAGTAATCTCAGCTCTGCTGCTGTCAGTCTGTCCCTTCCTCCAATCAGAGTGACTGACAGTCATAAACACATATTCTTCCCTTTCAAAAGTCAGATCTGGGCACCCTGGCAAGAACTGGTTGCTGACAGGTAGGAATTATCCAAGGATGTCATGTATTTATCATGATATGCACTTTGTGCTAGGCATGAACACTCTCAAGACAAAAAGTGGAGTAGCTGTGCTCTGGGAGATTCATTACACATGTCAGAAACTGAACCTTAATTCTGCGTCTTTGGATTTTTGCTGTTTAATTGAAAACTGGTTTTCACAATTGTTTAATGTTTTGAAAAATCAGGGAAATCAGTTGTGAGCACAATGCATTTGAAAATGAATATGTGATTATTGACATGGTATATAAACGTAGCTTTTGTATGTTATAAACAGGGATTAGAAATAAGAAAGTGTGCAGTGAGATGAAGGAAGACTGCCACAACAGCACCTGTAGGACCATGCTACTTTGGTAAGACAAATCCTCTCAAAAGTAGGTATAATAAAATTGCTCTAGTGTTCCTTAGCTGGAACGCTCACATTTTAACAGGATACTCTGTAGATGCCAGACAAACAGCTCTGCTTACTGGCTGAGGAGATGCAGGCGGCAGAGAAGCAGGCAACAGATAAAGAGTGCACACCTTTTTAAAAGCCAATCACTTTCACTAATGCATGGTATGTTTAAGAAATCCTTTTACCATAAGCTTGCTTGACACAACCTTAAGACTTATTACTAATCCCTCTAAAGGATTTTTTTTTTCTTGATTGTCTAACGAAAGAACTCAAGTAAGTGTACTGAGCAAATTAAAAAATGAAGCAGGCTGAGGGAAGCAAGCCAGAAAATCACTGATGAAATACAGGGGCTCAAGAGACTTTCAAGTGGGATGATTCACAAGGGTAGGGGAAATGGTTGTTTAAAGCATAAGAATAAAGATCAGTTATGCAACTCCATGTTTTATTGCCCAAATGCAGCTATAACACCATCTGTTCATAGTACTCTTTCTGCACTTTGGGAGAGGACTACCTCTGTCTCCCAAGGAACTGGCCCGTGTCCTCCAGTCCCAAATGTAAATTTCCACTTCTTTTTTCAGTTGAGCTATGTGGGTTTGGCTGTTTCCACATCCACATCCAGAGAGCTGAGAACCATATTCCACACTGAACACAAATTTTTTACTACTGACCGACATATTCCAGCACCACTTCCAGCATCATCAATAGAAAATGTTCTTCCTTTGTACTAATTTGAAAACATTCAGGCTACAAAAAGTGAGTAAATTTGTGGTGGGTTGACCCTGGCTGGATGGCAGGTGCCCGCTAAAGCTACTCTATCAATCCCATCCCCAGCTGGACAGGGAAGAGAAAACATAACAAAAGGCTCATGAGTTGAGATAGGGGCAGGGAGAGATCACTCACCAATTGCCATCATGGGCAAAACAGACTTGACTTAGGGAAATTAGTTGAATTTATCACCAATAAAAATAAGAATGAGATTATGGGAAATAAATTGTAAAAACACCTTCTCTCCACCCCTCCCTCCTTTCCAGGCCTAACTTAATTCCCGATTTTCTACCTCCTCCCTGACAGCACCGCAGGGCAATGGGGAATTGTGGTTGCAGTCAGTTCTTTCCATGTTTCTGCTGCTGCTTCCTCTTAAAGAAGTGGAGTCCTTCACCTGCTCCAGCACAGGGTTCCTCCCACAGGAGACTTTCCTCCACAAACTTCTCCAGCTTCCCATGGGCTGCAGTTCTGCATTAACTGCTCCAGCATGGGTACATTTCCATGGGGCACAGTCCTTCAGGAACAGGCTGCTCCAGCATGGGTCCCCCATGAAGTCTCAAATCCTACCAGGAAACCTGCTCCAGCATGGGCTCTTCTCCCCACAAGTCCACAGGTCCTTCCAGGAGCCTGATCCAGCATGGGCTTAACATGTGGTCACAACCTCCTTCAGCAAACCACCTCCTCTCCATGGGGTTCCTGCAAGTGGATCTCTGCTTCCCCATGAATTCTCACGTGCTGCAGGGGTACATCCTGTCTCACCATGGTCTGCATCACAGGCTGCAGGGGAATCTCAGCTCCAGCAGCTGAACCACCTTCTCCTCCTCCTTCTTCACTGACCTTGGTGTCTACAGAGTTGTTTCTTTCACATATTCTCACTTCTGTCTTCTCTGGCCACAATTTCTTCTGCAAAATAACTTTTTATCCTTCCGAAATACGTTATAAAAGAGGTGTTACTGCCATTTCTGATGGGTCCAGCCTAAGCCACTGGCAGGTTTGTCTTGGAGCCTTGGGCTGGCATTGGCTCTGTCCGACATAAGGGTGATCCTAGCAAAGCAAAGAAACCACCCTTTTAGCCTCCCCCACAACAAAAGCCTGGCCACACAAACCCAATACAAAACTATTGATGGTTAATTAAGGATGTGGGTTTGCAATACCACTAGCAAGGTAAAGCAGATGTCTAAATAAAGGAGGTCAAAATTTTGACATTAGGCATGGTGATTTAAGTGAGGAAATGGTCAAATCAGGGCAGTAGGAGTTTACAACTCCAGGCTTTAAAGTTCACATTTGCAGAAGTATGGGTTGATAAGGTTTAGTCACGACTACACGATACATCAGTGAGAAAAATTGTCAAGACAAGTTCTAAAAGGCTGGGCTGTGTCTGAAAATGTGCCACACAAGTTAATGAACAATATTCAAAGAGACAATCTAGAATAATGATTTTAATATTTGTTGTAGACTCAAGATTTCAAGGTCAACCAAAACCACCGTGGCTTTCCACTTGCTTTTAGAGATTGCCAAAAAGGAAAACCTTTAGGTAAGTGTAGGTAATAACCAAGATGATTTTGCTGAAAGCAATGAAGACTGTGCAAAGTGCAACACACTAGAACTACAAAAAAATTTAACTCTGGCAATAAGCAACACTGAAAAAATGGACATAATTACTCCTATTCAAAAACTTAAGGATTCATTTATAATTTCTTCTACCCTCTCAGATGCATGTTGTACGCCATTACTAAGTACTTTTATACTTCTTTCAGGCACTTCTCTTTGTGTCAGGCTTAAACGCATTTGCCATTTGTGATTTTTCTTTCTCTCCATACTCTTATCACAAGTGACAGGGAATGTAGAGGTACAAAGATTTTTGTGAGGTTTTTTTTTAAGGGAGGAACGTTTTTCAACAACAACAAATATTTACTTCCTATCTTTTCTCCACTTCTATTGACATAGCCTATAGAAACAGGAGGAGTACAGATTTTTCAGGACACACAACTTGAGGAAAGCTGTGGTCCCACGAGTACCACATAAATGTGGAATTTTTTTTTTTTTTGTAAGAAACCTTCTGGAGAGACTGTAACTGGCATGCTGGTTAAATCTAAATGTAGAAAAGGGCAATAGCAGGCAATGAGGTTAAGCAGAGATCTAAAGATTAGTGGAAGCAATAAACAGAAGGCTTTTAAAAATGAAAAAAATATCGAGAGTCTGGGAAGGAGAAAGATGTAGGAACTATAAAGTACAGAAAACTAAAAGATGTATTGCAAATTGAGCTACAGATAATAGTCCAGTACATATTTGTAAGTCATCAGAATACTAATTTTAATGTAAATAACAATAAAAGGCTCAAGAACTGGTAGCTGATGAAGTAGGGACAATAAATATAGCTAGTTTCATAAAGTAATATGTTTACTGAAGTAATTTTTGTATTTAGAAAAGCAAATATATTTAGTAATAAAAGAGATCAGCTTGAAGAGGATAGAGAAGGCTAATGCAGAATGATTATATGGAATTGATACTATAAAAATACTATTGAAAAATAGTTTTATGATGTTTAAGTAAAGTTCAGAAGTTTGATATTTCACAGAAGATTTAAATGAGGGAAAATAAGGTTTAAAATATATTTATAGCTTTAGTTTCTGGTTTGGGTTAGGTTTTTTCCTCTTTTATTTTGACTTTGAGCAATTTTTTAATTCAGCAATTTAGTATTCTTAAAAATACAGTTTATTTGAAATGAAAAACATATAAGAGATTATGATTTTGCTTCAGAGTTCTTTTTTTAGACTACAGAACCAAATTTGTAGTCATTTTATATGGCTGTAATTTATTTGCTCTTTAATATCAGTATGGAAATTATTTTTGCTCACAGAAGGAAGTGTAAGTAAGAATACAGCAGAAGAATAGGAGAGAAATTTTGTGTTCTGAAATTGTTAAGTGAACATTGTTGCTAAATTAATGAGCTGGATAAGTGGGTTCATTATACTCTCTTTAAGAAAGCCAAGGAACCTTTTTTTAGTAGATACAAATTTCAAAGTTGTTTTTTACATCAGCCCTCTTTGAAAATAAATACGAGATATATTCACTAGCGTAAGTAGAAAACATGCTTCTGAATTTGACACAAAATAAAGGTTAGGAAAAGCAGTGTTGCTGAGCATCACAAACCGCTGGCAAGACTGTTCCAAATTTATGACCTTGAGTGATCAGCTTAGGGCCTACTTTTCGATGTGTCCCTTCCTAATACACACAAGGTTGTCTATATTGTAAGAGCTTCATGACCTGTCCTTTTCTGTGCGTTCATGTACACCCACACAGGGTGGATGACATTCTAATGTTCTGTAGAGAGGTATATTTAGATGATCTAAGTGTTCTTCAAATGTATAATAGGGATTGGGGCCACAATGTTTTTGTGTGAAAAAATAACCACTAAAGTAAAAAGCTCTTCATTTTCTGAAATAAAAGCTAGTGCCCAACTTAAATCACAGCTGATAAATCTTTGTATTCTCTAGTTTTTTATTTTTTGACAATGCAAAATAGAAAAGAACTGCTAGTATAAAAATTAACATTCAGCCTTATAATGTTATAAAAAAATAAATACATAAAAAACCCAAAACTTTTCCATATAATTACTTTCTCTGACTGATGAGTGGCCTAGAATTTTGTACCATTTAGTTATTTATGCAGCTTATGAAAGGAACTCCTTTGGTTTGTTTCATGTTGAGGACCAACTCCAAGTAAAATTCCCAGTTTCACATTTGCTTCATGCAAGTACAATTACACATACTCAAATGGAATCAAGTTGTCTGTATTTCTGAGTAAATATAGTGCAAAGGACCCTGTGCTATTTATTATTTTACATTCCATGGAGTTGTGCAAGAATTTTCACAAGAACTCGTGCTGTGTTTCAAATCCAGCCAGCAACTGAGCTCCACGAAGACTCTTCTTCCCCCTCCCTGGTACAGTGGAGGAGAGAATCAGAAGAGTGAAAGTGAGAAAACTAGTGGGTTGAGATAAAGACAGGTCAATAGGGAAAGCAGAAGCAGCATGTGCAAGGAAAGCAAAAAACCAAAGAATTCATTTACCACTTTCTATCGGCTAGCAGGTGTTCAGCCATCCCTAGGAAATCAGGACTCAGCCATGCGTAAAGGTGACTTGGGAAGACAAACACTATCACTGTGAACCTTCTCTCCTTCCTCTTTTTTGACCACTCTTTATATCAATACAGTTTCCAGCACAAATCCAGCTACTACTTACTGTGAAGAAAATTATCTATATCCCTGCCAAAACTAGCGCACCATAGGTTAGAATATTAGTGTGGCAGCTACAGACTTCTCTCTTGTAGCCACTTGTCCTACTTATACTTTAATATCTTTTCACACCAACTCTCAGAGGGCCATGCAAAATTTGCAAAATTGCCTAGTTTTGTGCTGGCCCTGAGAGCACAGTATCAATATTTAATTTCCCCAAATCAATTTACTTCTCTGCTTTGGACAACCCAGTGGTTGATACTGGTTCATTCATGTTTAAAAGGCAATTCTTGTATCATTTTCGCACTTCAAGGAAGGTTATATAAGAGAGTAAAAAATAATTACATGAAGAAAAAAGGCTTGGTCAAAAGTGAAAACTTGAAAGCTACATGTCAGGTGTAGCAGAAAGAGGTATTGAAGGAGTCAAGAATGGGAATCTAAAGGGAAAGAGAGACAGAACATGGTGAAACACTGTTCTAAGGGAAGCATGAGACGCATGAAAAATCCCAGCAGAGCAAGGGTGAAGACTTGAGAGGCATAAGAAATCAGATTGGTTGAAGTCAATGACTTAACTGAGAGGTTTGGACATCTTAGTGTCTATGCGAAAAACTAGTTAACAACATTAGTGATGTCATTCTCATTGGTGACACAGGAGTACTTTTTCCATTTTCTGTCTCAAAACTTTTCTATTTACTCTTACATCTGCTCTCTATTTTATTTGCTTGTAGAAAATCCAAATGATTTAGATAACAATTTTGAAACCATGTTTGTTTCTCTTAGGCAATTGTCTCAGGATTTCATTTTTTATAATAAAACTATGAATTTACTAGTAGTAAAAAAAGATGGTTGCATATATACATGCATGTGATATCTAGTTTCGTAAACTATCTTCTGTCTAATGGTTTTGGTTTTGTCCTGAAATTTTGCAAACTGCTTTAATACTCTTTTGCCAGTCCTGAAGCTACAAGATACTTGTGCCAAAAAGTGGTTTGCAAAAGGGATAGGGAGAGAAATCCTAGTCTTCTTTATGTCAGTGAAAAAATAACACTCATTTCAGTTTTGTCAAAGTGAAAACAAAGTAAACGGTATTTGAACATTAAATGGTATTTGGAATTAGATTGAGCAATATCATTTTTGTAAATTCATTGAGCTTATATCCAAAACAATTATTTGCCTTTAAAGCAGAATACAGTTAAAAATTGCCTCTGGATAAGGAATTTAATCCATAATAATCCAATCATAGGTGTACCAATGCAATATACAGCACTGAAAAAAAATAATTAAGACATAAATCAGGAAATATAGAAGTAAAACACAGTTCCGTTTTTGGTTGTGTTTCTTTCTTCAATGTTTCCTAATGTACCAGAGCTAAACAAATGTTGATAATACTCTCAAGGACATTGTAACAGGAAGGCTTCAGAAAGGTGACTCCAAAAAGGGAGGATTTTAATAATATTTAATCTGAAAAACTAGGATAAATTGAGCTTATCCCAATTTGTAAAATCATTTTAAATCTGATGCACTGGAAGAGGATAATTTAATTTCAAGAGGTCAGGAGTTTGCCTAGATATGTACACTCTGTGTGTATTTAATAGGTGACAAAGTTTGCATCAAAGGAAGTTTGTCCTTGCATATTGTAGGATATTGTCAAATACCCACAATAAAACCCAGGGCTGAACACACCGTTTTAGGTGTGGTTTTGTAAAATTCGTACAGAAGACTAATTCATGGTGTGATTTAGATCAGTTCAAAGTATCTTCCCTTTTTCTTCATGTAATTGATGTACAAATCTCAGGTGGCTTCTTGTACAAAGTATTTGAGTAAAAGGTTTGACTTCCTGAGAAGTGAGCTGTTTTTAGGGATGACTTTTAGACTACAGTTCTGGTCAAGACAAATTGTTATATAATCTCTTTCTTGGCATGTTCAAAATATATTCATCCTTTGAAGAAGTATAACAGCTGGTGTTTTCAAGATGTCAGCAAAAACTAAATTCAAAGGGTCAGCCTACAATTGAGCTCGACACATCTTATTTCCAGTTGCTGCAGCGAAATGGAGGGAAACCCAAGTGAATCAAAGAGGTTGAACACCTGAAAATAGATGAATTTTTCAGTTGATGCAAGACTGAACTTGTTTCAGATTTTCTCATGATTGGTTTTGATTAATCTCTGCTAACTTTTATAAAATTTTAGGATACAGATAAAAAGAAGACAGGTTTTTGAGATGGTGCTCTTTTCTGCTTTTAGACTGAAAAAATTCATCAGTATTGTTTTTCTCAAATATTTATCTTCCATAAAAAGGGAGAGGGAGGAAACTAGGGCATTGTTTTTAATCAAGCAGAAGCTTTATTATATTCCCTGAGGTTACAGAGGTCTGGTTTTCATCCTGTATTTTCCTGTATAAGGCACTGACTATGTTTCCGGGATCACTTTTTTTCCTGTTGTTACTTAATCCTTAAAACTTGTGGTAGAAATTCAAGATCTGAACACAAGTCTTAAGAAATGGAAATGCCAATATGTGCTTTTCTTCAATTTCTTTTTTGGACAGACCCTATAGAAAGTTCTGTCAGAGACAAAAAATTTGCCTTATTTTATCATATTTTTTTCTTCAAGTGCGCCTTCCCTTGCCTGTAATGAATAGCAGATTCTTAGCTTGTAGCAGCTTCTACCACACCAAAGGTTAATCAAAAAACATATGTTACCTGTGCTGTTATGAGCAACAGAAAGACTATGACAGCCTTTCTACTTTCTGTGCTGTCAGGCATAGGTTTAGATGAGATATATTGGATGTTGCTTAAACTTGCTACAGGCATTTTATCCCAACAGCTCTCATCTGTTTTCAGTGAACCATTTTATCAAGGTACTATTTCACTGGAGTGTGAAGTGGCAAAAGTTATCCTCATACAAGCTGTTCAGTTGTAAATGTCATTTATGTTTAGGCTTTTATCATTGTTGTTTTATTTTATGCATAATCGCAAGTTAAAATATCTAATATTTACATGGAAGTTTTATAATTTGTTCCCTACAAAGTTATGAAAAACATTGTCTTGATGGAAGAAACTTGGCTTGATGGAATGATCCAGATTTGAAATTCTGAGCTATTCCATCTAAATGCAAACTGCCTACTAAAGAAGAGACTGCATTTCCAGAAAAGATGTGATTTATTTGCTGTTTAGTGAAGAACACTTTTTTTAAAAGTGTTTCTATTATTTACCAGACCAAAGGAGTTCTGAGCAATAAGCACTTTCTTCATTTGAAATGTTGCTTTTTGAACATAGAGAAGTACAGATGTGAAAGGATCAGAAACAAGCCACACAAACACGTAAATTCTTTTTCTAGTCCATACTGAAACCCCCTGTGCTCTAGTTTACTTACACAACGTTTCCTTTTCAATTACTATGCAGTCAAGAAAAGCCAGTCATAAATATATTCACACATACAATAGTATGTGACTTTACTCATGAACAGAAAAACTACATGCTTTTCATCTGACAAAGCTGTCTTCTAAAATTTCCTGTTCTGAGACTGAAAAAAATGGTGCAATCAGTGGACAGAAAAATCCGCTATGATGCTTTTGAAAAAATTTCTCAGTTACAAGAGGAAAATCATAATTATTACATCTCTCGGCTGTCTGGAATTATCACGTTTAATACTCGGCTGTTATTTTGTTTTTAAACACTAATTCTATCAGACTCAACAAAGCTTATGTCTGTTCCTAGTGCATATCCTGTTAAAGTGTGTACAGTGACAGTGGCATTTCAGCAAGTAGATATTCACTGTACACGAGTAGATGGTACAGACTGCTAAAGTAAAGTCATATTAGAGCCTGAATCTCTGGGGAGATAGTGCTGCTTGTCGATGAGATGTCATGAACGCCCCATGGAAAGAGGGGGAAAAGCCACGACATCTACCTTAAGTATCATGGGAAGGAAGTTAATATCCATAAAGTCTCTATATATGAAAAAAACCCCTCATACATGTAGGCTCTTAAGAAGAGTCATCTGAAGTATGTTCTGAATTTACTTTATGTTGAAATATGAGTCAAAAAGCAAGTAGCTTCCTGGTCTAGACATAACTACTGCTTGTCAACATAAAGAGCTATAAACTTTGATCAACTGTATTTGTCTCATAGATGTAAGAAAATCTAAGTGAAAACTGTCTAACCTATTTTGGTAAATCCATCTTCTTTCATGTTAGCCACAAGTCCATAGACCTTACCTGTCCCCCTGAAGAAATACTACTTTAAAGGAGTCTTTCTTTTCCATGCTATCATATGCTTTTTAAGTGGAACAGCTAGTGAAACTCTGAAAGTGGAGCACAGTGGAGCTGAGCTGAATAATAAACTAAAATTTGCTTCTAGCCAAAAAAAGTTTAAACTCTTTTTTTCTTCTTTTTTCTCTAAGCTTGCATGTCCTTACTTCCTTGCAGTTCCCAAAGGACTGAAGATAATGGCCTTCAACACAGACACTGCAGAACGGGTAAGATGTCTGTAATGTATAATTCAGCTCGACTTCTCCAGTCCGTAGTATAAAAAATGACACTGTTATCACCTTTTACAAAGACCTAGCATTCATTTATTGGTTGAATCTCCTTTTTTTTTATCCTGTGTGTGCTAATCTGCATGGGAGAAAAACATCGAAGGGAATGATGAATAGATTGGACTCTCCAGGGAATAAGGATTATTTATGAAGTTACTCCAGTTCAGTGAACAGTGTAATTCATGTCAAAGTGTGTGACTTAAGCCCAGTGAATTACAAACTTCACTCCAGGAGAGGATTTGAAGCCTGGAGTTCAAAGGAAAGCTGTGACGAGGCAATGTTTAAAGTACATTTTCTAGCAAACCTTTTCTACCACATGCCTAAAAAAGCCACAACTCCAAAACTGTGCAACTTTTGGATCACAGATATTATTTACTCTTTCCCACTATTTCATCATGTCACATAAATAGCTTTTTAGTGGCAGGCAAGCTCATTTTTGCTCATTAACAAAATGAAGTTTTAAAATTATTACAATTGAAGTGTCTGTGTGAGAAATTACTATAGATAATATTCTGCAGAGGGTGTTAGCAGATTTTCTGGTCTATGTGATATTTTAGGATCAAAGATAGCATTTTATGGAAAAGCTTATCAATTTTGAGCATCATCCTATTGCTTCCTGTTTGCTTTCAGACCATATCTGTCACATCAACACAATGGTGCTAGCGAGAACTCTCTTGGTTGTGACTCAAATCATTCCATTCTATTTCTGTTTCTCATTCAACTGCTGCCCTGCAACAAAACATGTTCTGCTCCTCTATATTTTGTGTGCTGCAAAGGCAGGTGAGGTTCACAAAATATTTAAGCTTGCCATCAAGTATTTGTATATGTTTGGTGGATTTAATTTTGACGAGGATACCACCCTAAAAGTATTTCGGAAAAATAAATGAAACAGGTAACAGATTCACAGTAAAGAAAGTTCTTCTTAATAAAATGTGTTGCTATGAGTGACTCTGAGTTGCATCGTGGATTTCTTTATCTGGATTAAAAAGGTATATGGGCATGTTAACAGAAGAAATATGGGGCATTGAAGACTGTGTGTCATTCTTCTCAATTCCTTCAGATCCTACGTTAGGAAGTTGCAGTGGTGGTCTATATATAACTTCTGAGCATCTCCCAGTCATCTAACAAGCCAGGCAGGATTTTTAAAGGCAATAATCAAATATTCTACACAAAGAAGTCTGGTGCAGGTATCCTGAATGGAACTTGGCTTCCTACCCCGTACCCTATTTTCCCCAGGCTCTTGACATGTCAGCCATTCAGAACTAGACTAAACACTATTTTTCCCAGGCAGCTTCCTCTCTTCAGGTCTTTCTTTTTCCGTCATTATTTTAATTAATTTTTATCACAGCTTTCCTTTTTGTAGGGATGAGAGAAAGGGTTATTTAACTTTCCACCCCTGTTTATTTGTATTTTCAGTCTTCTCTCTTTTACCCCGACTCTGCCACCTGAGGTTAGGGCACATGGTGGCCTCTGAGCACCATGGGGCAGAGCCTGCAGCTCTCTCCCATGCATGTGAGTTGGCTGATTGCATTAGGGTGGCTGTCAGAGCGTGGACAGAAGGTGGGCGGTTTTCAAGAATCTCTTCTCTATGCAAGTATGGCTGCAAGAGCACAGTCACCCTGAGGACTGGCAGATCTGGGACACACAATTTTCTTTTTTTTCTCAGTATGGACCAGCAAGAAGCAGATGAAAAAATCATGCAGTTGAAAAAACAAATAAACCCCTGACACAGCATATTCAAGACAACCCTCTAACTGTACAAGTATTTAAATAATGCACTGATGTTCTCATTCTTGATATAGGCTAGCATGATGTTTCAAATCCCCCCTGTAAAAGTGTTTTTTTTAATTCCTCTTTGTTTCTCTTTCAAATACTTTCTGCTATAAGACACTCAGAGAGCAGAAATCTAGACAGCAGAGCCTACTAAGGCAGAGATCTGTTGTTACTGCTCTTATTTGGTCAGGAATTCATGATTCTGGTACCTCTGTTGCTGATTTATTTCTGTTCCATTCGCTAACCTGCTTCTTTGTTGCACCCACCTGCTCAGGGTTTGTAATCCCAGTGGCATTCTATTAGATTTTTCCCAGGGGTCTAGGTGGGTATGCCCTACAAGTTCCTCAGAAATAATACAAAATTATTTCTTGTTAATTAATACCTACGTCTCAATGAGTGTATAGACCAGATGAGAGAGTGCTGGTGTTTTGCCACGTTGAACATCATTAGGAGCCTTCAAACATTTAAAACAGAAACAGAGGAAGTCTCAGACTACGGATGAAACTCTAGAATTTCTGTAAAAACATAGAACCATATAATTGTTAAGGTTGGAAAAGACCTCTAAGATCATCAAATGCCACTGCTAATCCAGCACTACTATGCTCACCACAAAACCATGTCCCTAAGTGTCTCATCTACATGTCTTCATGTCTTTTAAATTCCTCCAGGAATGGTGATTCCACCACTTCCCTGGGAAGTCTGTTCCAATGCCTGACCACCTTTTCCCTGAAGAAGTTTCTTCTCATATAAAATATGAACCTCTCCTGATACAACTTGAAGCTGTTTTGTCTCATTCTGCCACTTATTACTTGGGAGAAGAGACCAACCCACCTCCTACATCCTCTTTTTAGGTAGTTGTAGGGAGCAATAATGTCCCCCCTGAGCCTCCTTTTCTCCAGGCTAAACACTCCGAGCTCCCTCAGCTGCTCCTTATATGAACTGTGCTCCAGACCCTTCCCCAGCTCTGCTGTCCTTCTCTGGACCTGCTGAAGCACCTCAATGCCCCTCTTGTAGTGAGGGGCCTGGAACTGGACACAGGATTTGAGGTGTGGCCTCACCAATGCCGAGTGCAGGGGAACAGTCACCTTCCTAGTCCTGCTGCCCACTCTATTTCTGCTACAAGACAGGATGTCATTGGGCTTCTTGGACACCTGGGCACATGCTAGCTCATGTTCAGCTGGCTCTCAATGAACAATTCCAGGTTCTTCTTCCACTGGGCAGCTTTCTAGCCCTGTATCCCAAGACAGTAGAATTGCCTGGAGGTTTTGTGCCCCAATTGCAGGACTTGGCACTTGGCCTTGTTGAACACTATAGCACTGGCCTTGTCCAGATCCCTCTGCAGAGCCTCCCTGCCCTCCAGCAGATCAACACTCCTACCCAACTTGGTGTCATCTGCAAACTGATTCAGGGTGTGCTCAATCCCCTATCAGATAACTGATAGAAATATTAAACAGGATTGATCCCAATACTGAGCCCTTGGGAACTACACTTGTAAGAGGTGACCATTTGGACTTAACTTCACCACCATTTTCTGGCCCAGCCACCCATTTTTTTACCCAGCCAAGAGTGCACCCATCCAACCCATAAGCAGTCAGTTTCTCCAGGAGAAGGCTGTGGGAGACATTGTCAAAGGCTTTACTAAAGCCCAGGAAGACAACATGTATAGTCCTTCCATCATCCACTGAGCAGGTCTCCTTGTCGTAGATGGAGATTATGTTGTTACAGAAGGACCTGTCTTTCCTGAAGCTATGCTGGCTGGCCTGATGCCCTGGTTGTCCTGTACACGTGGCATGTTGGCACTCAAGATGAGCTGTTTCATGACCTTCCCTGGCACTGAGACTGACAGACCTGTATCTCCCCGTATCCTCTTTCCAGCCTTCTTGCAGATGAGCATCACATTTCATAACCTCCAGTCAAATGGGACTTCCCCAGCTCTCCAGGACTGCAGGTAAATGATGGAGGGTGCCTCAGAGAGCACCTATGCCACCTCCTTCGATGGGTGGATTCCATCCGGCCCCACAGACTTGTGCATGTCTGTGTGGTGCAGCAGGTTCTAAGCATTTCCCCTTAAATTCTGGGGGCTTCATTCTGCCTCCTGTCTCTGTCTTCCAGCTCAGGGGATTGGGTACCTGGAGAACAGGTAGTAGCAGGGATTTTTATTTGGCATGCATTTCTTCATTTTCGTGAAACTGATTCATAAGTAGCATGCCCAAAATAGCAGCATCTTATAATTTTTGCAGGAAATTAAACTTTTAACAGAGATTGAGGAATTAATTCTTGAATTGAAAGCAGAGGATGATTGTTAGGAATCCCTAATAATGAAAAAAGTTTAGATACCATAAGCTTTATTTAATCTTTTCTACATAATAAGATGCTGACAGGAATATTGTATTCATTATCTAGTAAACACTGCTCTAATTTCTTTATTTTTTCTATAACTGCTAGCCATGCAAAAATAAATCCAAAGATTGTTCAATGCCTTTTGGGCAGACAGGCATGATAAGCACATTTTCTCAGACGTGCATCTTACTGCAATCTGTGTTTTGAATAATGAAATAAAACCTTAAAATGTAATAATGTTTTTCGACTGCTTGTAGGGTGTGTAAAAAAGTGTTAAGCCAGAAGGTAAAATTCAGATATCCATTAAAACAAGGACTACCAAAATGCTATAACTTCTTGTTAATCTAGTATTAAAGCACTGTTCTCTGGTCTGGAGCCTCTACATGAAGAATGCTCCAAGTCCTTCACAGGGGCATTACATGATCTGTCTTCCATCAGAGCTGAACTCAGCGATTTTTAGTGTCAACAAATTAAACCAAATGTCATACAACTGTCTTGCCTAACAGCCTTGCTCAATAGGGAGCCCAGCAAGCTCACTTCAGCTGAAATAACCTCAAGATCAACACACAGTTTCAGACATGCAAACAGGCAGAAAAGCAAGGTCAAGCAACAAAACACTGAATGATTCACAGTCTTGAGACAAAATTTCATGCCTAATTATGCTGATATACATGTACTTCTTCTACAACTCAAGGAATAACTGTAACTCACACAATTCAGTTCCAATAAATCAGGATCTGTGTTCATTAAATGAAAAGTTGATAAATCTAAGTAATAAGATAGACTGGCTATTTTTTTCTTTTTCCTTTCAAAATTGGGCTGCTGTTACATTGTGTCTGCTGTGACAACCAACCTAATTCCATCTTTGTCTGTTCATTACTATCTAGACAAACATGAAAAATTCAGGGTTTTGGACACTTCAGTTCTAATGATTGTACTAACTATACCATTTAGTTCTTTACTATTCTAAGCATGGCTAAAGATGGTTTTTAGAGGATGAGTTAATGGGATTTATTAAGTTTGCTGCAGTTGTTTAAGAGTTTATTGCTGTGCGAATTGGTGGTAGAAATCTTACAATTATTGGTTCTATGAGCAAGGAGAAGATAGAGTATGTACTACCCTAGAAGAGACACTAATAGTAACCTACATCCACTGGACACTGACTTTTCATGTAAGGTTAGGAACACATAACTCAGAATGGAAATACCTGATAGTTAAATTCCATCATTGTGGAATTGGGACTCCTGAAAAAATTGCTTTGGGTGATATTTTTAAAATACTGTACCTATGGTTAAAATTTCTGGAAGACTTTATGCATTTTTGAAATGTAATTTGTATTTTGAAAAATTACATGGAATTTAAAATCTCATTGCAATTCAATAATACATAAACTCTTCAGTTAATTGTGCATAAAAAATAAATATGGAGTCTTGAGTTAAGTAGACAATTTTTGAAATTTTACTTTTAATATAAACCCAAACCTAAAGACCAAACGTATTTTTGTTTAGGAGTATTACTATTGAACTATACTATAGAAAAACACATTTGACCACTAGTTTTTAAAATATTGCCTTCTGTCCCCCTGCCCTGAGTTTATCCATCTATAATTTTGAGGTATAAAATACATCCATAACATGCCATGTATTGATATCTAGAAATCCAAGTATGAAGATGTATCTAAAATATTGTGTGTTTATTTCATTCAAATATTATATACAGTAATTCCTTACAAAGCAAAGACTTGTCCTGTAAAGTGATCTGATGTGACCATTCAGTCATGGATAAAGTATTAATAAATCATTTTGTGTTAAAATGGTAACACTTTAGCTCCTATTTATACTCTGCTGAAATGTTTTTAAAGTATTTCTTTACCTTAATACTCAAGAGACAAATTATTGAGCACTAAGTCCTTGTCTCTGCCACATTTTTTGTGAAAGAAAACATGTTTCTGCTGATGTGTTAAAGAGCCCCAAGATGTTTTATCTTCTGTTGAGGTGTCCAGTTATGGTGTTTTGCAAGTTTCAAAATACAGCAAGTGAGAAATGATATCTCCATTGTTTTTTTTCAGGTAAGCTCTTTCAAAATAATCTAAATAACATTGCAACCCCTAAGACTCCTCTGCTCAAGTTAAAATAAGAGATTCAGGAGGTGGTTTCAGTATCTTCTGCCTATGGTGGGAACCTGCTTGTCTGACAAGACAGTATTTCTTGTCCATTGCCCTAGAAGGATCAAATGTAAAATCCCACATAAGACAGGACATCTGTTTATCCACAAAATCCCTTCCCCATTCATCCATGCAGGCTGGATGTCTATCCACTCTGAACTTTCTTTCATCCATCAGGAAGGAGCTGTGGAAAGTCATGAATACAACCTGAAGAGCTCCATGGAAATTGAGTGACATTCTACAGCCACTGCAAAGCACATGCCTGTTTTGAGTGCTGTTTTCTTGCCCTAGTATTAACTGTCACTATAAATAGTTATTTTTGGGAAAATACACTCTTACACAACACTGGATAGCAGCAGAATTCAAGGAGAGTATAAATGCTGACTGAATAAGATATACTTAGCAGCAGCTGCGTGCCAGATAATTTGATCTTTGTTCATTAGTAGCAGTATTAAATTTGTCTAAATAGAGCCTTTCCTAATTAGCTTTAGTGACAAAAGGGAGATTTCTAAACCCCATCATCCGAATTGGCTGCAGGGAGAGATTCCAAACTAGACTCAAGGTACCATGTAAAATATTCTACTGTAACTCATCTTCTTCTATTGTAATTCAGGTCCCTCTTAAGCTTATTAACTCAGAAGGAATCCTAATGATAATATAATCCTCTTATGTTTGTAGTGTTTTTGTTTTGCAAGAAGTAGGGTAGAACTGCCACTGGGCTACCTAATGGGTCATTAAATTCATTTCAAAATAGTGAGAAAAAGAGGCCACACAGGCATAATTTAGGATTTTGCTTCAACAGTTTAACAGGATTTCTTGCCTGCTTAGATTTGGCCAAATAGTCTTTGAGAATCTTGATTTGTGAAAGATCAAGTAATTTTCCTTCTCATTATGAAGACTTAACTGAGCTTATAATCCTAAAAAAAACCTGTTCTTAGAGAACACACTGCAGCAAATACAAAGATTTTAGTCATGGCTGACACATCGAGTGATGTAGCAGTAACTCCTGTCCTCCGAAACTTTCATTGATTAGTCCTGATCAAACACTTGCTTTGTTTTGCCAATGAGTTATCACATTCATATTTAATAAAGGACTTACATTTCTCCTTAAATTTCACCTAAGACAACGAGTTACACATTTATGCTAAGATAAGGATGTATTTTAATGATTTTTTAAAGATGTGGTCAGAAATTGCAGTCAGTAAAATGGAGATGTATAGCTATATCAACTTATTTTCTTACCTTTATTTTCCTACCTTTATTTTCCCTCTTTTCCTTTATAAAAATTTTATTTCTCCTAGAAAAACAAAATAACAGTATCTCTGTTGTCCTTACTTCTTTAATCTTCATGCATATATAATAAGAATTATTAATATTATTAAGAACTACAAATATTTTATGAGTTTTTAAGCATCCACTATTTTATAGCAAATTTTTAAAATGCAGAAATGGAAAATAAATATTCTTATATTTAGAAGCTCCATCTTCTGAAAATCACTGGATTACATTTGTTTAATTTTTTTAATAGAAAAGGAAGACAAATAAAATTTTTCAGAGTACTGGATTTATATGATATATGAATTCTATCAAGACTATCAATTCTATTTAAAATAGTAAAGATAGCCAAGGATGTACAGCACCACAATGAAACTTGTCATGCTAAAATTACTGTTTCACTATTCATGATTCCTGATTCATTATTAATTTCGTTATTTATTCATTATATTTTATTATATTTACTGTGTTCCTAAGTTGATTTTTTTGTTACCATTCACTTTCAGATGTTTTTGAGACCTGTGCTTCCTATATAGAGCATGTAGTGCATATAGTACTTGACACTTCATTAAACACCTAAAGGCATTTTGAATCAAAATCTGTAATCACATAATCATTTTTGAATGATGAAAGCAACTTATGAGCATTCCCAGATCACTGGTCACTAGATAGTTTCTGTATATATTCTACCTCTGCAGTAGGGACTGAGATCATTTGGGTCAAGCTTCCAAATTGTTAATTTCCAAAAATATATGCTTCAAAAGTTGTTAACAGTTTCAACTCGTCACCATAAAAGTCCCGCATGAAAACTGACCCATTTGATGCATCAGCTATTTTTAACCTATATATCCAGACTCCACAGTCACGCTGATCTCCAATTTCTGCAGCATTCTTACTTTAACCAGAAAGCCAGACTTTGGAGCAGCCGTGTTGGCAGTGTTTTCAACTGTTTGCCACATATCGCGTGCTTTTGGGAAAAGGCCAATAATCGCTGAGCATTAGAGGTGGAATAATTTCTGATGGACGCCTTGAGATTTCTGGTGGTTTTCTGGGATTTCTCTAGTGAGTAAAGGAAACTAAATATCAAAAGATCAGATGTGATATCATTAGCTTGAGCTTATTCAAAAAAGTTAATTCAATAACAGACAACTTTCATTGCATTCTTTGCAGCCATGCATTATAAAAATCAAGGAGCTCTGTCAGTGGTTTAAAAGGATACTAAAAGCAATACCTTTTGGAGAAAAATCAGATAATCCTCCCATTTGTATCAGAGATTAGTCACTTCCTTTTTCTTTCCTTGGAAACATGGATTTGAATATGGAAGGACACAAAATCTTACCATGCTTACATCAGTTGGTGCCTTTTGAACTGCCCTATTTAAATCCTAAGCTTCTTGAGATTTGAACTACTTCTCATTTTTGTTTTACTGAAGATCAGGCATAGGTCAGTGAGACATATCTGTTGTATATCTGTTAGCAACAGTTTGTGGTAAGTACTTTCAGAGACTGTCAGAGCAAAATAAAAACAATTATAAAACATTAGCAAAGTTTTGTCATAACATTGAGAAAACAAACTGCGTAACTCAGTTAAAACAATTCCACTCTTAAATTCAAGATTTGGTTGGCAAGCAAACCTTACAATCTTCATAGTGTGAAATGAAACCTGAAGACCATAAATGCAACTAGAACACTCATCAGACAACATTCTGCATTTAATTGCTTGCTAGTTGAAACTAATTGCAATTCAAAACCCAGAGATTTACTTAAGAGGCTAAATTAGAAAATATGTACAAACAGATACCGTGGGGACTATTCCAACACAGCATAAATCTGGAAAATTGTAACTTGTCACTAAATGGATTCATTTGCTATGATGGTACAGTACAAGCAGAGACAAGTAGCAAAGGGAGGTCTGTCGGTGACGTGACAAGTATGTGTTTCAGTGGTAATAACTTAATAAGTGTCTCTGAGGATCTGTACCTTTTGGGTGGTAGAGACAGACCCCCATTCCCAAAAATCAATGTGCCTTCCTGTGGATCTTTAACACACTCACACAAACACCGTTCACATGTTGTGAACCCTCTCTACTAAATTTCTAAAATAAAGTGTAAAAACTCGATTAAAGGAACAAGATAACTTACTGTGGAGAACCTTCAGGACCTCTGCACTCGAGGACTATCAAGTCCCAGACTGATGTTCTATAAGTGTTTTTTTAATGTTCAGGATACACACAGCCTACAAACTGTGTTGAAATTAAGCATGCTCGTTATGTGTTTCATGTAACCTCTTGAGAGCTGCTTAGACATGGATATTGTTCCTGAAAGAATTTAAGTCTTAATTTTAAAATGCGACTGGATTCAAAAGAGGGCATACTCCATACAGTGCAGAGATTCCTGAACCAGGAAGTAGGGCTTGCTGGTTCTGCTAAACTCAAGTGTACGCTTAGACTATGCCTGGGTCCAGAGCTAGGCTGAGTTCTGAATTCTAACTCAGAGTATTCCCATACCACCCCCCAGAAGAAGCTTTAGCTAGCAAAGTCTTCTTGGATTCAGAGCACTTGTATGCTTTCTTTGAAGCTAAGCCACTGTTCAGGATTTAGTAGAAGAGCAAAAACTGATCCACCATCTGCAAAATACGCAACCAAACTCCTCATCTCATGAGAAGGGCTTCAAACCTGCTAGATATTTGTATGAATGGCATCAGCAATGGATTAGCTACTACCATAGGTAACTAGGCATTGTCCCATGCTGCATTGCTGATATTATCATAGAAAATAAATCAATAGCCATGACCTACTAGATTTCAAGCTATTCAGGCTTCAATTAGCATTAGTATTATTTTCTGCAGATTCCACAGTTCATTAGCAAGACTTGACAGTCCTGACAGCTGGTGCTTTGGAGCACTGCTGTATAGTATTCTTCAGTGACCTTGATGAACCTTTTAAATCACTTTAGCTCTGTTTTGGAGAACAGATTGTCCATGCTGAATTTATAACCTGCACTGCTACTAAGGCAGCTTTCTTGGCCAGCTTCTGTCTCCCAGTTTCTGAACATCTGCTATTCAGAAAATCTAAGTCATCACCTGAATACTGGATGAACTTATAGGTAGTCAAGTTCATAAGGACATAATTTGCCTCAGTTCCCATACAATATAGTGGGGTTAACACGCATTTTTCTAATTCCCATTGTAGTGTGCTTTGCAAAATGAAATTACTGAAAGTGAGCTTTTCATCATGTAAATATACTAGCACAGTCAGCAATGCCTGAAACTGCTACAGAAGCATTTACTGTCATGCCCTAGAAAAAAATAAACTTTGGTTCCTTTACAGTCTTAATTTTTTTGCTTAATTTCACTGTTGTTGTTTTCTTGCCAGCTAGCAGCATCCATCCCCATAATCCTGCATTCTCCTGTGAGTCAGAACCAATTTTGTCTGTCACTATAGATTTAGGATTTTTGGACAATTGCCCAGACACTCAACAGGGTCGCTTTTCTCCTTTGTCTTTCCAGTCAGTATGCACTAAGTGCTCGTAAGCCACATTAACTAGAATTGAGGCAAAGCAACAAATTGAACAAATAACTATAATGACTGGCAGGGAAAGCAGAGACCTGTTTATAATTGCTTGGTTTGCTGAGTACATGGATGTTAACATGACTCACTCAAGGACAATTACTTTGTAGCTTCTGACAGGTGTGATATGGTATTGTTGATTTTGGCAGATATCTCTAGTACAAATGCTCTAGTCGACCTTGAAAAATCTGATGTCAGCAGTCATTACTGTGGCCCTGATGCTGATCCTTCTCTTCTATGAGAAATGAAACTTTAATCCTTTTCATCAATATTTTAAAAAACTATCCCTGGTTTACCTTATTTCTTTGATATTTTTTTTGTTTGTATCTCTCCCAGAATCATAGAATCATTAAGGCTGGAAAAGACTTCTAAGATCATCAAGTCCAGCTGCCAAAATAGTATCACCACTATGCTCACCATTAAACCGTGTCCTCAAATACCATATTCACATGTTTTTAAAACACTTCCAGGGATGCTCACTTGACTTCTGTGGGCAGTTGCTTTACAACTTATTCTGTGAAAAAATTTTTCTTAGCGTGTAATCTAAACCTCTCCTGGTGCAGTATCCCACTCCTTTTCAATATTTCCTACAGAAAATAGAGTGTTTCTCCCCTTTTTTTCCACAAATGCTAACAGATTAATATACTTAAGAATTATCTTTATTCATAGTAACTCAGGTCTGTGGGGTGAAATTTTCATTTTTCTTGAGCTAATGTCTCAATATTTCCCCATGAAGTTCCCATGGTATCTGGGAGCAGTGGTTACTCATGGTTATTGCACAGGGCCATTTCCATTCTCTGGCTAAGTATCAAGCCCTGGCAACTTGTAACCAACGAAGTTTTGCTGACTTGCCATGAGGATAGTGATTTGAACACCAAGAGTATTTTAAAATTACATGGCTGGATAAAAATAAGTATTTAGCCCATCTTAAAAATCAAGCCCTCTAAATGTATCCACTTTTGACACAAAAGTGTAAACTTTCAAAAGTTTTTGACTTGGCTTCTATACAGAGTCATTTCAGGAAAATTCAATTCCTTAAACATTACTACAAAGGTCCTTAAATGGGGACATAATTTCAGCTGAAATAAACTCATTTTTCTTACAGAGAAATGTTTAAGGAATATTCTTTTTTCTTTGCCAAGCTCTGATACTTATTGACCTTCAGGTGAGTGTAAAGTAGACTGCAGTGATAACTGCAGTCTTGTCCTAAAGTTTAAGCTCCCAGAATTTAAAAAAACCCAAGTGCTACAGGATAACCAAATAAATTTTGTGCTCTAATTATGAACACACACTGATTAGAACTCCTAAGCAAAATCAAGGACTGATTTCTTCCCTAGTATTCAAAGTGTACTACGATTAAGGACATTCTAATACTCAGTAAAAAATAATTATCAGAATATACATTGGATGCTTTAGCAAAGACAATGAAACTATTCCCCACATTGCAAGAAAATGCACAAGAAACTTCTACTGTCCAGAGAACGTTGCAAAGTGACTTAAGTGAAACACTTGCCTTACACAGCAGTCTTTCATAGCATGCTATAACTAGTAATCTACCCAGGATCAGAGCCAAAGAGGGATTAACCCATCACAGAAAGACATTCTATTTTCGGCAGCAGGCATAAATGCCTAGTGACTGAACAAACTGAGCTTTGTGCAATATGCCACTGCATTTGATGCTTGATGAAAAAGGGTACTATAATTTATCTTAAGCTCGTAATACTGTGTTGATGTATCACATCTGCTAAATTCATTTTAGCGCAGTAAACTGGTAAATCAGATACATCTTCCAAAATCCTTCTCTGGTGATTGTTGCAGTTTAGAAAATACAGCTGCATCTTAACAGCAGAATCAGATTCTTCCTACCATCTCAGAAGGCCCCTACATCTAGAAGAGAGAACCTACGTTGGCCAGCTGATCAATTTTTTTATTCCTTTATTAAACTGACTGTGGAACCATTATTGCAAGTGACCTTAGTCCTTGTACTAAAATTCATGAATCTAATATAGGGACTGGAAAAATATTTCTGTGTAAGGGGCATGTGTGCGCTCTTTTGAGCTACTACCCATGGCTTCACAGATCACAACATGTGTCCATGTGCTGTAAGACTGCAGTTTTTTCCCTGGAATGTTCCACACCTGGCTGTGCCAAGGTGTCTGTCATAACACTGCAGTGGTTCTAAAAAGCTACTCAACAATCGAGAGAAATGCTTATAGTGGGTGGGAAATTATACAACTGTAATATTTTAGCTATGTTATCACAGAAGCATTTCTGATCAGCATTTCCCAGATAACAGACCAAGGAATATAACAGATAGACCCAAAAGTCACCTTGAGAATAAAGTACTGTTACTTTGTATAGTGCACATTAACCCCTTTTAATTTATTCTGGTAGTACTTTGGTATTATTGATTTTAAAGCACAATGAAGAATATTCTCTGGAATTGATTTGGTCAGTGAAGATCTCTGTCTAATATAGGTTTTATGAAAGCAGCTCACAATTTAAGTAAGCAAAGAACTTGTCCTTTATCTAGCTTTTTACATCATTAAAATGTTTCTGAAAATCATATGCACTCATTTTCATATAAAGTAATATTTCATAAATTAGATTTATCTTCTCATTTTGTGCAGTAGAAGAATGATTAGCTATTTCCTACTCTGCTATATTTTCATAAATGGTTCTGTTAGTCTGTCTTATTTAAGGAACATCACTTGATCTCTTTTCTGAACCCCCAGTTATTTGCCTCCATTTGTCCAATGTTCATAACTCTTCACAAATATTATTCATATTCATTTTTATCACTCTGGAAGCTGGTATTTCTGTTGTCAGATACATAAATATCAGAATTCTGCACTAATTTGGATTCCCAATTTCAAGTCTTTCTGCAAAGAAATTATAATTCTGTGCATCTATGTACAAAAGACAGGTTTTGCTTTTAATTACTACTTTAAATGCCCAGCCTTTCCAATTAAGTGATCAACAGCACAACTTACATCTTCAGAAATGAATGACTGCGTGTTGAAAGCCAGTCTAAATTTACACTGCACAGAAACTATGTGACAGACTCAAGGATAGAATCCAGTTCCCTAGAGTGACTGTCCTTTTTTTTTTTACTTTTTTTAAGCTTACCCATTCCACCCTATATATCTCACAAATTCTCCAACAAATGGAACTGTTATCCCAGAGACAGCAAACTAATTCAGCCACAGTACGGATCTACCTGGTGCACTGAAGTAGGCATGGCTGAGGGGAAAATGGTGTGTGATCATGTCATTTTAGATCAGAACTCCATAGGTTGCAAAACTAGAAGGGCCCATCTTGATCATCTAGTCTGACAACCTTTATAGGAACAGGCCGTGGGAATGGCTCAGAATGAATTCTGCTTTCATAATGCATAAGTACAGAGGAACAGAATTAAAAATGTGTAAGCAACTTTCATTCTGACAGTCCACGATTTTGAATGCCTCTTTTTGCAGTGTAGATCTTTTTCAAGAGAGGAAAAAGGGTACAACTGTTTAATTCCTAGTTGCTGTTTTTCCAAAGCAATCAGACATTCCATCTGAATAATCTATAAATATCCTCCTGATTCAATTTCCTTCCCTCTGGGGTGCGTAAAGTACTGGCTTTGTAGTGTGCCAGTGAAGTGACTAGGTTGTCTCACTGTCCTAGATGCCAAGGAAGGGAGGCTATGGAAGCACTGCCACCAGAGATTAAGGTATGTCCTCTGTGGGGCAGTGAAGGAGGTTGCAGGGTAGGATAGAGGGCTGTGTTTACAGCTGGGAAAGAGGGAGCTGGGATAGAAGCATAAAGGGAGGTTTATTATGCTTTCTTCTCTTCATGTGATGGTTACCATGTTCTCAATCATGGCATGTGTTCCTTGGAACAAAACCTGCTTCCATAACTATTTTGCTACTTTATTTACTTATACACTAAGTACTAAGACACTTACCCATTTTAGTGGCAAACACCAAGGCCACTGTGTTATTTACCAGTGCATGTGTCAGTTAGCCTCACCTAAGGAGGTGTCTGATAGACAGAATGTTTCCCTGTTGATAGTTTGTAAATAAAGAGCACTAAAACTTGGCAATCTCTCCCTATGTATTAAATATCAAGACTGTGTGTCAGTGTCTGGTCAGAATAGGGTGGATTGAGCACTAGGCAAAGAGCAGAGCTTTCTGCATCAGCTGGACGAGCAGGTCTGCTGGGGTTCCTTCAACTGAAGGCAACATTTGGGGAGCAGGGGAAGCAGCAGAGTACCTGCCTCTGCTGCCTTCCCACACCATCCCTGCCCTCCGTGCCCCAGGTGCCAGGCTGTGTCACACAATGTGCACTGAGCCCCAGGCTGCCTGTGCTCAGCCAGGCAGCTCTCATCCTGCACGCCTAAGGGCACTAGTTTTTACCTCTAACATAACAATCATCAAAGCTTGCAACCGTGGGACAAATCCTGCTTTCAGACATACTTGAGTAAAGCTGGAATTGAATAGTTAGACATTTTTCAGATCGGAGAGAGTACGTAATCTATTTCCCTCATCCAAATGTCTCATCTTTTAATCCAATCAACCAAGAAGTTTGATCCCAACTACACAGATTTGATTTGCAAAATCAAATGGAAATGGCCAGCATAAAGCCTGTAGTAAATTTTACCCGCAGTCATCATGCAGTTAATGCTGTGAAAGTAACAGTGCTGTGTTTGGGGGATGGGCTAAAGCTCTGCCTGAATGTTTCTTATCTAAGAAGGGAAGAGATCTTTCTTATTGCTGCTATTAGTCTGACAGCGGTGCTGGAGGGAGCAATTCAAATTTAAGAGCTAAATTTAATCTGAAATTATCAATACCCTGGAACTTGCCATGTCCCAAAAGATTAGGCCAAATAGCAGTATCATATTTTCTGAGCTCATGTTGAAAACCACTGTGTAGTTACTAATTCTATTAGGGAGAGCATATCTCCTCCTCCTCACCCATTTCCAGTGGATAAGCCCATGCTAATGAATTCGACATTCAGTGTTCAGAGAATCAGTGGCTAGCAAACATACAGAAAAACCGTCCTTGGAGCCAAGGAAAAATATATTTCGCATATCTGTCATAAGAGAAAACATTTATTTTTTAATCCAAATGGGTAATGCCTTTACCATCAGTAAGTGAATTTTTAAAGCTCATGTTTATTCCTGACGTACAAATCCTTTAATGGCACATTGTACATGAAGCTGTGTACTACAAGCTTAGGGGGCCATCCATGCACACACAGATTCTTTCAAGACCAGAGTTTTAGGTGTTTTTCCAAACATCACCCTAGCACACATCTAAAAGTCACTGTGTCACTGGTGCTGGCAGCTTGTCTTAGCTCAATACGCAAAACTTAGCTTTGGGTTCTGAGCAATGTGACAAGGAGTTTAGGTGAAGCTGTTTTTAGGGGTTGGATTATTTTTCTCTATGTTATACAAGGGTTTTCTGTAACACTTGATTTTTCCTGTATGGCACCTGGTATGAAATGACTGAATTATGTACAGAGGGGCTGATTTTTTCTGGTATTTTCTGGAAGCTAAGGTATTGTGTACAGAATCACCAGACCTTGAGAGAATCACACATCATGAGTTATTACAGACTCATAACCTGTTATTTCTTTTCTTACTCAGACAATGACCCAGATAAAGCTACACTAGCATCAGTTTTTGATATAAAAGACAGGTTTTTATGTAAAGGGATAGTTTTAATTAAGAACTATGTACATTCTATGTTTCTGAATCAGAGCCATAGGCATACACTCATACCATGTCGAAATCAAAGATTTGACTGAGAGTAAAAGAAGTATGCAACCTCAACTGAGATAAAGGAAAATATACCCCATTGAATTCAATTTAGCTTCAACACTTTCAGAATATTGGAAACGTTTAAAAAGTTTCAGAGTTGGGATATATATATTCACCTTTCCGAAAAATGTAGAAATGAAATGACACATGCCAAGTATCTGCATGTATTTCCAGCCACAAAGTTAGTATAACTCTGTATTGAAGGCAAAACAGAGAAAAAAATCTGGATATATTTACAGTGTAAATATCTAAAAGGCATAATAACTATTATTTTAAAGCTATGTCCAGATAAACACAACTTTCTAATGTCAATCTATATTGAAAGAAGCATGAAAACAAGGTTGAATGTGCATACAGAAAGTTGAGCCCCAAACTTGTTTTTAGCTTCACTCTCTACTGAACATCCAGTTGCTGTACCAACTGCAGTAGCAACTGCTTGGCTTGGAGCCGTCTTTTGCTTCTCTTTGTTTTGATATGACTGACATGGCATAATGTTAAAAGTTCTTTATCTTTGAATAGCTGGTTTGGAAATTGCGTAGAAGTTTTTAAAGATTCCCTAAAAAAAAAAAGAGAGGGAAAAACCTGAAGGTAAAAAACACCTGTTGTCTGTAGTACAAGTTGTAACCCCACCCCCCACCCCCGAAAAAGCCACAACATTTTCTTTGAAACAGTTGCCTCAGTACATATGGGTTTCTTTATATGTGTCCAATTCTGAACATTGTCACCCATCAAATATAGAAGCCATTTAAATATTCTACAGAGCAATAAAAACCCGTTGTCTGCTCTGCTTTGTAACTGGCCTTACCACCAGACTTTCCCAGTGACAGATGTCTAGCAAGAGCTAAGCTCTCCTTTCTGATTTAGAAACAAACAAGCCCTTCCACTCCAAGATGTTACTCTGCTATCCCACTATCAGTCTGAGAATGCACAACAGCCATTAATCAGAGCATCCATTTACCAGCCTCTTGTTTCATTTAAAGTCAATACCAGAACTGCTTTAGTATGCAATGTCACAGCAAAATTTGCTCTGGTTCTGGTCAGCTGCTGATACCTAAAAACAAACCTGCATGGCTTTTAACATTTGCAGGAAATATAAGAGCAAAGAGACAAGTACAGCAAGTGGACAGCAATGTGACCTTCTTCTGCAGCATCTCAAAAAATCTTAGCAGTGTAAATCCAAACTGTCTCTCTGCTGAACAGTTCTGAAGGATACTCTGCCTTTCTGATTCATGACTGATCCCTGAGTTTTCATCAGAGCACCATCCTGTACCTGGTCTTGTGTACTGGTAATAATCACCCACCTTCCTAATCTGACCCAGCACCAGTACTTCTGTAAATCTGTATTTCTACATCACGTAACGCACAACTCTTCAGAGATACTATGGTTTATCCCCAAAAGAAGCAGAGTTCCCTAGCTAACACAGAGTACTCAGCTGGTATTCAGTTGGCTGACAGAGACACACTATGCTATATAAATAACCTGATAAAATGATCAAATATCGTTCTGTTACTGACAATGGCAAAAAGCACCCTACCAAACCAAATAGGGCCAGGATCTCATCATAAATGTATTTCAGTCATTTAAGTGGGAGGCAAGCATGTGAAGTCCTTTTTTAAAGCAAAAATCACTATGTCATAGTGATACTTAACGATTTTTCAGAGTCAGCAAAGGAACTCTAGTCCTTAGGACTCTCAGGAATACCAGAGAGACATGCAAGCATAAAAATAAAGCTTTAAGGAAGTTTAACTAGCACACAAATCAATATTTTGCATGCAGGAGAGTTTTCCTGCATTGAGCATTTAAATACAGGGATTTAGTTCCCTAAATATAAACAGCCGCTACTGAAAAACTGGGTTAATAACAATACGTCTGGAAAAGTATTTGAAATACAAGTATTTTTTCTTGCAGTCTGTCATGTGCCACTCAGTGCTCTTAGCCAAACACGAAACTGGAAGTCTGTTTCCCTGAAAAATGCAGAGAGCCTGCTACAACTTTCATGTGTGCCTGCCAGAAAACTCTGACTGAGAGATTTAATGGCTGCCGGTTCCGCATATGTTTCTGTCAACGTGATCCTCAAGTCCAACTGTGTCTTACAGAGAAATGCTTGAACACATGAGAGCTACAGCTGAGCTGCACAATGACAAAGGCAAAGCTGACACAGTGATCTGGTTTTAGAACAGAGATAATATCTTAATTCATTATCTAGAATATAAAATGTACTGCTTGAATAGGATGCCCTGATTCATAGCTGGATTGCCATCATGTATGCTTTTTACATAAGGCAGCAAATAGATTTGATAAGGGTCTCTTAGTTATTAACTGTTAATTTATTCTAAGGGCTATATTGCATGAATTCAGAGAATGAAATCTGGTCCAACTTGCTTTACTGTGTTGCTGGTTCATCTGCTCTACCTCTCAGCCAAAATTCCTTTATTTTTCTCTATATGGAAACTTCTCATCTCATTAGTAGTTAAGCAAACATTAAGGATTGCCTACAATATTCTGTAAGACTTTAAGAAAGATACACGTACACGTTCCTTATCTTCACTCATTCCTTTCAAAGGTGTGGGTTTACAAATGCAGAACTCAGCAAAAGAGGCTTGATAGTTTAATAAACCATTCAAAAAAAGGCCATCAAATATGAATCAAAATCAGGCAAACTCAGCAGTTTGGGCTGAGATTTTGTTTTTATTTCAAATCACAACCTGGTTTATAAACTCCCAATAAATAAATCCAGCTGTCATGCTGTTCTAATCTCTCTGCCTACTGATAATGAAAAGAGAAGCATCTTCTTGGGCAGAGCAGGTGTTAGAGAAAAAAGGAGCCAGTCTGAGCCCCAAGCCCAGTACGTGGTTATGTCCCTGCTGGGTTAAGTTACGAAGAAATCCAAATCATTCAGTATGTGGGTGAAACGAGGGAGAGGCCCATGCCTTTCTTTCTCCTTATGCTCCTCATGAGACTGACACTGCCCCTCCTCTTTGAATATGGTTATCAGCAAATCCATCTCAGAACAGCAACTAAGGGATATTCATGACGACAGCAGCTGCAAAGTTGTTAAAAATATACAAAATTTCATTGTGTGGGTGGAAAGATTGCCCTTGCTGAACAGAAACAGAAATCCTAGTGCCCTGATGTTTTTGGCTACAGCTTGCTATATTTTGACGCTAGTCTAGAAACCCCAATCCAAGTTGTGCTTGTTGTCCTAAAATCTTTTAAATACAATGTTTAAAAATAAAAGTGCGAGGCCACAATTTTTTTCCCCTCTTGAACAAGGCTCTCATGTTCAGAGATGACACAAGAGAAATGATTTTTCCACCTGCTGTCAATACACCACGCCAAGCTGCCTGGGGTAGCTAAAAAAAAGCATTCCACAACTCCACATGGATTTCAGTGGATTGCTTAGCAGAGCCAAGATTTGCAGCTTTCAGCTGCTCCTGTGGGTTTGTGTGGCAAAGTGCACAGAAAATGCCATGCCAACCATTCCTTCAGAGCAGATGGGGAGAGGCATATTTACTAATCATCACAAAACCTGTTGTATATGTTTAAGTCTTATTTACAAAAGCAATTTTCTTTTCAGCCATTTATTGAACAGCTACTAAGGTGAACCTCTGCTCAGCAGTATGTGACTACAAAATCAGGGTTTTCTTTTCTCTCCAGGATCCAGCTGGACAATGAATGACAATGACCACAACATGCTCCCAACTGCAACTCTGACTTCTAGCAGTCTTTCTGACGGCTAAAATTTTCCAATACTTTATGGTTCTGTATTTGTGAAAATAAAGTTAATTACAACTGATGCAGAACGTGATATCTAAAAGTGGAAATTGTTTTGCTTAGCCTAGCTTATTTTTCCATAGTGACATAAGCTACCTGTAGAAATGCACTCAAACCAAACTAAGAAATATGCCACATGTAACTATCATTACTCAAAGCTGTACTTTGCTTTCTAGCCATATATCCAATATATCCAATTCTATCCATATATCCATATCTGTAACCTAATCTTGAAAAATATTTGAGTCCCTCGTCCTTCCCAAAAGCTTCTGAAAGCACCTAAAGAAATTTTAAAAGAAGTATCTTAAAACTCGAATCATGTTTTCTACCACTGAATATAAACAATACTTGAAAAATATGTGTACTTAACAGTCATTTTCCCTCGTTCTGAGACAAAGGAAATGACTGTTTGATTTCTTGTGCATGTAGTAAAGAAACAATAAATAAATAGCTATGCATCCTCTCTGAATCACTGCTGCTCTCTGCAATTATCTTTCTCATCCATCATAAAGGTAATACACAAATGACTAAAAATATCAAACACATGAAGACAGCCCAGTTCCGTGGTTTCACAGTTGCTGGGGTGTCGGCTGCAGGAGGCAGTGCCACAGAATGAACGAGCACCGTGGCATCTGTCTGCATGGGCTCTCCTTGCACATTACTCAGTCAAGGCTGGGTTGCACTGAGGTTTTTACCTAGCAAACCCCCAGTACCCCTGTTGCATTCTCATCTGAAATCACTGAACGGGTTTGAGATAGCAACAGACTCCGTTCCCTATGATTCAACCTGAGGTTCCACTCCTGGCAAAGACTCCTTGCTGCTATGTTATTGTAATTTTTAATAATTACTAATAACAATGTTATTAGCACATTGCAGCTATTCCACTTTATATTCTGCAGTATATGCTCCACTGATCCTTTTTGCATTTCTCTAATTCCTGTGTTTGTCTCTAGTTTGAGGAAATTTTCTAGTGAATGAATTTATAACCATTAGGTCTTAGTCCTTTATAAGCTGGATTGTATGCCTTCTCTATTTCAGTTACTTTTATTTTCATTCATTTCTTGCATTATCTGCAGTGTTTTCACTTTAAACAGCAAAACTTCTTGATGTTTCTGAAAGGTTCATTTTAAAGCAATAAATAAAAATAGCTTAAGACACCATCTTGTGTCCTCAAGAAACAGTATCATTTGTTTACAGTTAAGAATCATGACAGCAGCTGCTTGCAGTCCAGGATCGCACTGATTATTATGCCATGGTATCATAAGAATGTTTCCTCTACTTGTATTACAGCTATATTAGAGCTATCAGTCAGTATGAAAATGTCTGCATAAAAGCTCTGATGAATGAAATAGGTACTATCACCTGACACCTTAAATAGTGAGAGAAACTATGATAGAAGCACTCCGAGAAATAATAAATTTTTTATGGAAAAAAAAGACACTAGTCTGCCCCAGGAGGAGCAGAACTGCAAAAGCACAGTTTCCTGTAGATTTGTAACCTTTATCCCAGTCTCTCTCCTGCTGCTTACCTTATTATGATGATTACAGCTCCTTCTGTCTCCCTTTGAACCCTCCACTGGGGAAGAGGCAGCGTGAGCTGTGGCCTGTTACCAGCTGCATTTGCACTGATTGGCCATGGAGTTATTCTTAAATAGACAGTAAGTCAGTCAGTGGGAGCTCTTATTTGGTCTTCTCTCTGTTAATTTCCTCAAAACTTCTAGGATATTAATTGTCTCTGGGATTTTCCTATCCTTTTTGAAATCACTCTTTAGTTAAAAAACTGTTGGGTGAGGAATAGGCTCAGTAGATAGACGTTCTGCTTCTATAAGCCAATTGCCTTTAGGAAACCAGTCTAAGGAATGTTACTTTTCTCTCAGCAAGACAGCTACAGCACTGTTAAACTCGAATTCAGGAGTTAAACTTTACAAAAATAATTTCCAGTAGTCACCTAGCATTTAGCTACTCTATTTTGAACAGTACAAAGATGAGTACTCATAATTTATCTTATTCATAAAAGCAGAGCCAGAAATTAACAGAACTTCAATGGGAATCTTACAGAAATGTCAGTCTATTGTCTGAGCTTGATATCACGGGGTAAAATGAAGTTGAATAACATAGCCAGTGTCACCAGTAGAGATGAAGGCTTCTTACTTTCCACCAAAGAAATGAGAGTGATTCAGCTTCTTGTGATTTTCCAAGAACAAAGGGCATGCACAAACTGGATGGACTGGTGGCAGAGCCAAGCATAATCCATAAGGATTAGTTTTAAGGATGGGGCACATGTTGCTCCTCTGATACGTCTTGATATTCCTCACTCCTGCAGCCAGCATGAACTTCACTTCTGTTGTCAAAGCTGTCTCATGGTCTAGAGTAAGAGACATCTATTTTAAGTCAGTCATGGCCCAGAAGAAGGCAAGGCTGTGCAGTGACTTCTGAAAAGTAGCTTACACTGTGTAAAGTTGAGGTACATACCTTGTATGAGCTCCATTTCACTATCTTTCCTTCCTCAAAAGATAGCACAAATTTATTTCAATGCCAAAATTTGATCAAAGGTAGTAGGCAGTGGTCTGGGTGATGTAAGTAACTTAATGTATTCAGGCTCAAAAGTAATTCTAGGAGCAGATCGCCATACAAAGTGAAATGACTTATGGAAATGAGTGTTGAAAGAGATGGAATCAAAAGGGCTACTGATGAAAGACAGACTGAAGTCAGGAAAGTGTAAGACTTTGAAGAATGAGAAGACAGAAACTGGAGGAAGAAGCTGAAATAGCAGCGAAACATGAAGGGTAGTCTAAAGGATTTCGTGAAGATTACTTTAGTACCAAGGACCTGGAGACAGAAAGAAGTGCAAATCTTATTGTGTATCGTGTAATTTATAGCACAGGAGACTGAGTTTTAGAGAAGGGTCATGACAGAAATAGAGAGATCATAAATTGTGGGACATTAATATTGATATTGGTTTGCATCAAAAGATATTATATTGGAACCAGGTTATACATCTGTACATATACATATATGTAAGGATAATACCTAAAAGAGTGAATACAGATACTGCCCCAAGTAAAACTTTGTTAACCTAAATACATGACCTTTACAAGATGTACAGGGCGTGAATACAAAAGCTAAACTTTCCCAATGTGTCATCTCAGCTTCCAGCAGTCTGCACTTTAAAGATGTCCTGAGCCAGAGGTTAGACCAAGATGATTGTATTCAAAGTCCCAAGCAACTTTGCTTCCACAAATCTGTCAAATTAAGGGTTTTTTCACTTAGGACATAAAAATGTTTCTTTGCAAAAACAATTCTAAAATTTCACAGAAAAATGCACAATTACCTAATGTGGTTATTTTAAATATGTTGCTTTTGATGTGAAGTCAATATTAATAAACAATAAGCTTAAAGAAAAAATATTTTAAAACCTTTTTCCACTTAATATATTCTGTTAGTATTCCCTTTACTGTTGCACTTACTATTCTAAGGTTCTTGCTGACTGAACTGGGGGAACATTTCAATTTTCAAAAGCTGTCTCAACCTGGGGAAACGTACTTCAAGAATACTTTTTCTTTTTTTTTTTTTACAGAGTAACAAATGAGGTAAGGTTGGAAGGGACTACAGTGGGTCATCTGGTCCAAGCTCCATGCTCAAGCAGGAACATCCTAGAGCACATTGCATGGGATTGCTTCCAGATGGCTCCTGAATATCTCCAGTGAGGGAAACCCTACAACCTCTCTGTGTAACCTGTTCCAGTGCTCAGTCACACACACAAAGTTTTTTTTCTAATTATTCATGCAAAACTTTCTGCCCGTTGTCTCTTGCCCTGCTGCTTGGCACCACCAAGAAGAGCCTGGATCCATCCTTTGACACCCTCCCTTTAGATACTTACAGACATTGAAGAGGTCCCCTCTCAGTCATCTCTTCTCGAGGCTGAACAGGCCGAGCTCCCGCAGCCTTTCCTTGTAAGAGAAATGCTCCAGTCCCCAAATCATCTCTGCTGCCCTCCACTGGACCTGCTCCAGGAGCTCCCTGTCTCTCTTGTACTGGGGAGCCCAGAACTGCACACAGCACTCCAGATCTGGAGTACAGGGTCAGGATCACCTCCCTCGACCTGCTGGCCATGCTCTTCCTAATGCAGAAAATCTAATCATTGGCCTTCTTGGCCCCAAGGCACTGCTGGCTCGTGGACAGCTTGGTGTGCACCAGGACCTCCACGTCCTTCTCCACAGAGCTGTTTTCCAGCAGGTCAGTCCCCAGGCAGTACTGGTTCATGGAGTTGTTCTTCCCCAGGTGTAGGACCCTGCATCTGCCTTTGCTGAATTTCAGAAGGTTTTCTCTGCCCATCTCTCCAACCTGTAGAGGTTCTTCTACAGGGCTGCACAGCCCTCTGGGGTATTAGCCACTCCTCCCAGCTTGGTGTCATCAGTCAGCTTGCTGAGGAGGGATCTGCACCTTCATCCAAGGCATTGATGAATAGGTAAACCATAGTGTGTCATGACAGTTTACATTTTACTGTTTAAATAAAAGGGGTTTTTTCAGTACAGAGAAAACTCCAGTCAAATATTCTAAAATGTTTTATAAACATTCCGGAAAAATGTTTATTAAAAAAAAAGAAAACATTTTCATGTGTTTATTATGTTCCTTTTTACATCTAGAATTCATTGAAGCATGAACTTAAAAGTGAGAACAGCACAATAACATGGAAGACGAATAGGTGTTGGAAGCATACTCCCCTGAGTGCATGGAATTCTTAGCTATAATGGAGAGAAAGAATATGGAAAAAACAAAACCAGCAACTTCTTAAGGGATGCCCAAGAGACAGTCGCAGCTATAAAACTAGATGGAGGGCAGAATTTGAGAGTCATTTGCTTTGAAAAGGAAATTCAAGCGTTGTGAATGGATGGGGTCAATCAAGGATATGGTGACAATAAAGCACTAAATCTAATCCAAATATTTCACCCCAGTTACAGTAAATTTCAGAAAAATGCACAGGTATGAAACAATGAAGAATAAATAGAAAGTGATAACCAATGTTTTATGATTGACCTCAATGAACTCCGTAACAGAACTTCCTTTTACTTTATGACAATGCTTTAAGCAATAAAAAGGATGAGTTGTCTCCTTTCTCAAATAAAAGCAATGGTGGAACTGAGTTGCATTAATGATTTATTCATCTGACAAGCCCAGAAGTCTACACAAAAACAAAAGAAAAAATATCACTGAAGGATTTTTATTTTTAATTTTCCAAAACATAGGCTAATACAAGAACAAAAATCCAAATAATGTATGTTCTAGGTGCATTTAATTATTTATGCTTATACTGGTCATTTTTTGGCAACAACAGGTGGAGTGTTGGAGCCTTACAGCCTATACTACCAAGATGGTTATCTATACATTGTCATTTAGTGTCACAGAGAGCATACAAAAATGTGATTTAGTAACATTTAGATGGTTCAGTCCCCAGCAGACCTTAGTTATGCCACTTTACGTAAATGAGCATAAGCAGATACGACAATGAAACTCCTGCTTTACCAGCTGCTAAGGAAAAATCTATTGTTAGGCAAAAGACTGTATCATAAGGCAGCATAAATCCATCTGTGTTGTTCTATTTATGTGGTACAAATGCAAAAGGAGTGTGGCACATCATCAAGTTTCATGTCATTTACTGTGGGAGCAGCTGCACCCCATCCAAACTAAAAGAAACCTGAAAGTGTCACCATCAGCATATGAGAACTACAGACCCTTAGCACAGATGTTGTATAAAAAAGAAAGCAGGCTTGAAGGGTGATGAAATGGTGAGCAAATGTTCTATTTTACACCTCCTGAAATGCTATTTTCTTTTCAAGAAAGATGTTGGTAAAAATTTTAATTTTGTCACTTCTTATTTAATCAGCATCAGCCTCACGGCTACTGAAAAAGGTCACAGTTATTCCAGGCCCACCATTTTTTTATAACTGACCATTCATAATAAATAGTCACTCAAACAGACTCTGTATCATGTACCTACTAGACAACTTTATCTGGTAGAGATCATGGAAGGTTCACATTGTTAGTCTATGTCTCTGTCTTCTCTAGGAAAAGTAAATAGGTTGTCAGGAGCAAAATAGAGCAGAAATAAATTATCATAGTCCATATAGTTTACTGCAAACCAAGCTGTACATTACTTTTAGAGCTCTGGGTTTTTCCCTCTCATAGTGTTAAATACTAAGAGCAGAGAATGCTTAGCTAATCTGTACTTCTGAACTAGTATGTCAAAACTGTCAGAAGCAATACAGGAGCAAAAATTTGTATCCTCCTGATTAGATGTTCCAAACTCTGACCTTTTTATGCCCTGCTCTTAAAGTCACAGACACATCCCTAGTTCCCTCTTCTCTTCTACATTAAACTTCTGGCCCATCTCCAGAGCAGAGGCTGCAGAGTAAGGAGCAATGAAGTGATCTCCTTCAAGTGAACTCTTTTATGTGGGTTGAATTTAATGCTCACAGTGGATAGCCTTTCTAGCACAGGATAATTCTGGGATATGAATCAACCCTTCCCCAGGCACAGGGGAGAACAAAGGATAGGAATGCAGCAGATGAAGAAATACTCTCTTTTTCTAACCCACTTTTTCCATGGAAAAGTATTGACTGTTTTAAAATTTCTTGATGTCCTATCTGACAAATTCCAGATTTCACTTAAAAAAGTAAAAAGCACAACTTGAAATGAATGGAAACACTTAAAATGCTCTAAAACTGCTAATTATCCTGAATGATAGAACAATATTAAGAGAACAAGAAAAAAGTAAAGAAATGGTTCTGTAGTAAGCTAAAAATGAAAGTGATGCCTCTCATTCCAAAATAAAGAGGAATAAAAATACTTTCTGTCTTATTTGCAATGTTTTTCCTTCCATTTGCTGTAAATGTTCTTCTGAACACTTACACATGAAACAAATAAATTGCAGTACTTTCAAAGTGTACCAATACAGTTGTTAATTGAATTTACATGGTAAGTCAGAGCATAACAGTATCTTTGTTTAATCAGTACAGTACATTTGAGCACTTCATATATGGCAAACTATTTGAAAACTGTTAAGTTATGCAGACAAGTTATTTCATTGATATCATGTAACACAGGAATTCCAGACTTTCTGCGTCCCTTCACGCAGAAAATTAAGGATTTAAACTCAAAAGATTATGCATTCTGGCATATTATATCCCATCTCTTTGCAAAATCTGTGCTTCAAGGCTGTTTTTAACTGCAGATCCAGACTTCAGCTCTCTCTCATTCTTCGGTTTCACATCATTTTGACTGCAGCCACATACAATTAGTGTTCATATTCGCATACGAACAAGTCATACAAAACAGAACAGAGATAATTGTGCTTCTCACTTTTAGAGCTGCTCTGCAAATGGGCAAGAAGTCTTCTTTTTAGCAGCAGCCAAGTTGTTCCATGAGTGCAGTATAGTTCCAGCCCATCGCACAGCCTTATGAGGCTTTCTAGGTTTTACCTCAGAAACTCACAAACTGAATCATCAATGGAGCTTTGCAAGCCAAAAGCAAGCAACGTGTCTCTTTTCCTTGATAATTCCTGATAAATCTAATGTGTGTAAGCAGTAGTGAGGCCCCTATCCAATCTCAACAACTTCGCTTCATTTGTTAACGAGGTGTTCAAATCCTATGATACAGTTTGCTAGGGTTTTGTCATTGATACCTTACTACAGATCAAAGAAAATTCCCACAACACTTAGTCAAATGCTTTTACAAGTAAAGGTTTTTATGGTATTACCTGGTCCAGAGTACATGTTGACAAGCACAGAGGAAGAGCAGTCTCTATGTAATACTTTTGATGAACACTGTACACACACCACTTGACAGGTCCTTAGATGATTTCATTTTCAGTGCTAGAAGCAAATTAAATCTTGTCCAAGAGTTCTCACCATTTAGAGAGTATCGCTTATTGTTAATGAAATGAGCATGCATTCCCTCACTGTCATCATTTCCTCAGCAAAATACAATGCTATTAGGAGTCCTTGCATGGCATTCAATGCTCAGACATCAGATGTCTCTGGGCAGTTTACCTAGAGAGAAAGTATCACATTAAAAGATCGGAGTGCTAAGTACTGGGAACAATTTAAGTGCAAATGTCATATCTAATAGTTCTTAAACAATCAGTTTGAGCTTTTAAAAATGCAGCAAGATGCATATCCTACTGTTCCATTTTGGCTCTGGCACTGCATAAGCAAGGTCATTTCAGGTGATCTATATATAGAGAAAGATCTTAGTGTCTTGAATACTATACTGAAAAAACCCCTGCATAATTGACTGCTACAGGGAGTGGATCCAGCTCATTATTTGAATTACACATCCATCTGTTTCAGTCAGGATGGTTTATAAAGAGGTTGCAAGAGCTAGTTGAAATTGTCAAATAGCACATAGGATAATTTTAAACTATGGAAGAAGTTTAATATGCACTTCCTTTTGTGAATCAGCAGTTTTAAAGGAGAGGAAAAATAAAGGTTTTTCTGTAATCCAGGGATTTTAAGGAGCTTATACCATCCTCTTTTTGTCCCTGCACTATCCGTTATCCTGACCCAGGATTTTATGTATTCCTTGCACCTTACTTTCTGATTAATTTACTGTATTCAGTTTAGCCTCTCAAGTAATTTTTCGGCATTAAATATTAAAACAGTGGTTTTAAATCAGAACTTACATTAAAAAATATATTAAAAAGATACATCTTTTGCTCATTCATTTCTATAAAACATTATGGAAATAAAGAATGAAAACATTTCTCGCTACAGACTCTTCTTGCATTTTATCAGCATTCAATTTCCTCATGTTCTAGCTGCTGAGAGATTAGGCAGATTTTGACTATGTGATTTTATGCAATCTGTTAATATGGCTCACATAACAGAAATACCCATTTACTGTCTTCTTTCCCTTGCTCTTTGTATTAACTTCTCTGAGATGAGGCCCTCACTGTGCCTGATGCTGAGATGCAACCCATTGTGCCTTGCTTCTGATCTTTTACAAAATCACAACCTGATTTTTGTAATCTGGAATTTTTTATGACCTCAATGCGAATCATTAGTGCAGAATTTACTGTCTGCTTTTTTTTTTATTGTGTACATATCATGTTTCAAACCTCTGATTTCCTTAAGCTCCAGATCCCTATAAATAGCTTGCTTTTATGGTTTTTAATCTAGATGCTAAATTGAGAATGTTGACAGATGTATTATTGCTTTGAAAACTTACATTTTCCACATGGTCTGGGAAAGTACCTCAGCTTCTACATATATGTCCTGTCATAGAAAGAATAACTGCAATAAAAGGAAAGCTGGGTAAATATTTTCAGATAAGCTTTTAGAATTACAGGAGGAAAGCTGATAAATCCAGAATAGTCTCCATATACTCTTCCTGTATCTCACAGCTATTGGTAAGGTTATTCCTCATATGTGAGAGTATGAATTTCCAGATGTTCTTCCAGCTCTGCTTCCACTATAACCTTTTGCTTGTGTGTGCTGTGGCGTTTAGTTTGAGTACAATGTGGGAGAATTTATCGTCCAACCCAAGTCATTAGAAAATCTGTCTTAAAACAGATCAAGAGGATGTCTCTCCTTCTAAAGACCACTAAACCCATACCTCTGCACTTGGCCTTGCTATTTTTATTACAAAAAAAGCAGAATTTCCCCAGACCTACTTCAGGCCACTCTTAGTTGGGGATATTTTTTATCATCTTTTAGATAATAGATGAGGTGGGAATTACCCAGTAAATATGCACTTGTGTCATCTATTATTAAAATCCACAGACACACCAGTTTCTTTCTGTCCAGAAGAATGGATTGAGATAACATGAATTTCTCTTTTTTTAACCACAGAAGACATGTCAACCCTAACCTACCAAATATGCCAGTCTTGTCTTCATTCTTTGGCCTGCTAGGAGCATGTAAGCTCAGTAACTAAGTGTAGCATCCTTGTTATTCACACAGACATAAAGTGCAAGGACAGTCATTTATGATACCACCCTCACAGTATTTTTGTCCAGCTAACAATAAAACACAGACGTTATGAATCCTCGTCTACAGTTTCAAAATTGCAATGAACAAGTTACAACAGTTAAAGTTAGCATTTCCACCCCAGGGAGATATTTTCCCAGCTGAAAGGTGGATATTTTTCAGATGGGGCTGCCATTACCTCTTTGATTGCCCTCCTTCAATCACATGTTGTCATCAGACCAGGTCTCTTACACACCTGCAACGTCACAAGTCTTCTCCATAGTTCAGAGGAGACAAGACAGCTTGCTGTATTAGATGAGCTCATATTCTTCAAATGGGAGCAGAAACAGAAGTGCATTTGAGGGGTGCAAGGCATCAGCATTCCACTCTGCCCAGGCTCGGAATATTGCTTCTGAGGGTCAAGATACAAAGAGGAACACTGCAGAGGAGTCAGACTGCCCCTCTGTATCCCACGTAGTTTTTAATGACTGTCAAGAGAGCAAAATAACTCAGTCTACTGACCTGCCCATGCCTTCACGCACCCATTCCTTTTTTTGCTAGTTATTTACATAACTTGCTTGAATAAGCAATGTCTTAAAGCAAGGCTTTGAAATGGCTCCCAGAGAACCAATGCTTGTCATTCAACAGGCCAGTGTTCTGACCCGTAAGTCCACCTGCCCCCAAGAAACAGCAAGGTTAGACCAACCATAAGCCTTTTCTCAGCTGAATGGCAAGTTTCCAGATTGACAGTGGACTGCAGCTGACAATGCCTACTCTTCCAGCTGTGGTGAAGGACAGAAAATGCTCATGTGACGTCCTCTGCTTTTATAATAAACTAAAATGAGACCAAAACGTAAATAACTGCACTCAGCAGAACCAGGCTTCAGATGGATCAGCCTTGATTTTAACCACTAAAATGTCATAACTGTTGCAGACTATTCTGCATAGTGGATTTGGGAAAATGCACAAAGACTGGAGTTGTTCTCATAGTGTATGTCTGATACCCATCTTTTCCTATTGTTATAAAGAAAGACTGCTGCTTCATTTAGAGTCTGAATCAGAACAACATTTCTGAGCACAACGTTTCTTTCTACATTGATTAGTTCTGTACTGAACTAAACTGTTCTGATTCATTTGTAAATGGCACATTATTTAGTGCAAATGTCAGATGGTCATTCTTAGAAATACAGGTATTGTACAATATCTGAGACAGATGTTGTCAACTAAACTTCTCAAGACATGTAATTTCCTGAGAATACAAGGAAGAAGGAAGAATATTCTGCAATATATATAGTTTCATTTTTCTTCAAATATCATTTCAGACACTGGTGATGGAGAAGAAAAATCAACTCTTCTGCATAATATTTAGGGTTCCAAGAAATGTCTACCTAAAGACAATACTGTTTTCAAGCTTTTCATTTTCAGATTGAACACACAGAAAAAATTTTGCAAAGAAGCAATTTCTCTAAATTTAATATTATTGAAAAAGATCCATTGAACAAAATTGAAAAATTAAACGCACTGTAGACTTTAGTTCCTACTAAGCTTAATAAATTGGACAAATAAATATCCAAACTCATAGGCTGCAGCATGGAAAAGTATTTAACCATACCCTTTTAAGAAAGAATTTGGGTTCAGGCTGTCATTTAAGTATTTGTCTGTTTAAGGTATGGCATAGTCTGGTGATTTTCCTTCAGAATTTTGCCATATTATTTTCAATGTCTGACATTATCTCAGTCGTTTTTCATTGGAGCATGTGAGACGCTTTTATAGCAGAGCACAAAACATCTGAATGGTGTTTGGAATACATGTCTAACACCAGTTTTGCATGAAGAGGTTCCAGTGGCTCCTCCAAGCTGTTCAGCATGGCAGCAGAACTGCTACTGCCTTTTGTCCCTGAAGCCTTGGATTCAGGCTCCTCATCTGTTCATTTGAAATGGTGAGGCAAAGTCAATCCAGCATGGAATTCAGACTGATTATTCCTCTCACACTTCTGAGTACAGACTATTTAGCCTGCCAATCCAATAAAACAGCTCAAGTATAATGCAAGAAAAGTATATTTTTTCTAAATTCTTTATTCAAAAGAAAATCTTTAACCAATTTAACAGAAAAAAAAAAAAAGAACATACATATTTCAGACAGCTTTATTGGTATGGAGAGTGTCAGCTCATAAGATCACACGATTACATATTATTCTATATGCCATAGAATTTCTATATATTAAGACCTTTAAAGCAGACACTCAATATTCTATGGAATCGACCACTTTGGAAATAAAAGATTCACAGCACCCTGAAGTGCTCTGAGGAGACACTTGAGCTAGCTTGAAGTTCGAGGGGAAGGCTACCTGTATTAAAAGCCCTGAGAAGCTAAAGGAGAAAGCTAGGTTTAAAGTCACTACAGTATTCCATACTCCTGCACTGTGCACTGTGAACAAAACCTCTCAGTAGCTCAAATGGGACTGTGTGTATCCATACAGTTCCACGAGATAACTCTGTTAAGTTACTGATGCTTCTGGACTTATTCAGATCCTGTGTTTGACTGGAACAACAATGTAGTGTATATCAACCATACTGAAAAAGAAAAGATACCGTAGGTGGTTGGAGTTCTCTGACAGCTCCCTTAGGAAATAATACAAAAGTATTTATTATTTATATACAAGCCAGCATGTCAACACATTTTTAGATAACTCTCTGTATATTTTTCTGTTTAGCAATGGAAACTACAGAATAAATTATATATGACAATTGTGGCTATTCTAAGAAACTTGGTATTGCACAACTAGCAATCTACAAATTAGATGTAAAATGCTGCATACAAGTGATATTTCTTGGTATACTGTTTATGTTCCTAACTATTTTGTGCCACTCTCTGTATAAAATTAAGATTAAATCTACTCAACAAAGCCTTCTGTAATCTGATAATATCTGTCCACTTTGTGCACTTTCAGATGTCCCGAGGTGGTATGCCAGATGTTAGGAAGGTTGTATTTTACTTCAAAACCCGCAGGTATAGAGCAAACATATTTTGCTATGCATACCATCTGGTACCTGTTTTTTAACCAGAGAACAGAGTGTGTTTAATCATTAAATCAAATCCTGCAGTAGTTAAATCAAATTAATTCATACAGATATATGCTTTTTTCCCCCTGTGGTTTTTCCTATCAAAGTAATCTGGTTACTTTATGTGACAGCAAATGAAGTCACTGGACCAAATTCTGCTCTTAGATACACACACATAACCAACAGGAAGTCAGTAGGTTTGTACAAATGTAAATACTCACAGAATAATCAGATATGAACCATAACTACGTTTAATAAAAGTATCTTACATACATGGTAAAGCACTGTCTTCTATTTTTCTATTTTGATCCTCATTACTTAATTAGTAAACCAAACTTAACTTAATATTAGTTTTAAAGATATCCATCAATGTTCTTCACCTTATTTTTTCCTGCATTATAGGTCTAATAAAATTCCTTTCCTGATGCTGGTCGAAATTCAAATAATGAAATTTTTATCTAGTTCTCTGACCGTTTCAATAAACAAAGGTTTTTTCAAAGAACAAATCATTTTTAGAACTGTTGCTCCATAACCTGTTATGTCCATTCTTCACTTCACTGGTTTCTGCCCTCTTTTATTGCAATTAATGATAGAACAAAACAGGTAATTATATATGTAGGTTGGGTTTTTGTTAAAAAACTTGTAAAGTACATTCACAGAATTTTTTTGGTACAGAGATTTGGTACAGAGAGATGTTTACCTCTCAGCTCAAGAAGTAATATTTCCACAGGATTCTTTTCCTCGTCTGGCCTGAGATGCTCATGTCATAGAGGTGTTAATCACTGTGAATTAGTTTGCAGCTTTCATCACATTTTAGATTCATTGCGTTCTGTGGTTATTTAATAAGCAAGCCCACCTTTTTAGAAAGACTTGCAATGTTCTCATACTGTTCATGTTCCTTTCACAAGCAGTTAGTTGCTAAAAAAAATAAATTGGACAGTTTGAAGAACTTGACTTGCACAGCAGTATTAAATGGCATATAGTGGTTGAGTGACCACAATAGAGGTAAAAATGACAAAAATTAGGGTGATTACACAAGCTAAATACAATCGTTATGGTTAGCAAGTATTACTGGAAGATATTCTGTCAGGACAGCAGTCTGCTATGAATTTGCACTTTTTTTTTCACACAGACAAGCCAGAAATATTTGCTTTACAGGTAGAGAGTGCAAATGTAGCAGCACTGATCATATACCTGTCTTTGTGTGCAATAGCCACTAAATTACCAAGTGACAAAAGGCAATGAGTATTTTACATTGCCTTTGCTAAGTCTCAAGCAATAGTAGCAAAGCTGGTCATTGAAATTAACCTTGCACCAAGGCACTGTTCCATAGCCTTAGTTAAGTGGAAGAATAAATTAGAACAGACTGGGTACAAAGTTTTAATTTTTAGAGGCAAATTGTTAAATTAAACAAACTGGTCAAAGGAATTACTTATGTTGAAGAGGTTTTATTGCCAGTGAAAAAAAGGCTGAAATTTCTTTCATGCAGATTTGCAAAAAGTACCTAGAATTTGTGTCCCAAATAAATAGAAAAAACTTTTAAGGAAACATCCTCTATTCAATTGAGTGGTCACCTTGAAAAATGAAAACAGATTTTCACACTTATTTAATAAAAAAATTTATTGCAGCTTTCTCAATAAATCAGTACAAGTTTATATGGGCACAC
>VWZT01016909.1:51976-62417 GCA_013397055.1 Pachycephala philippinensis | reverse complement strand
TTTTTTTTTTTTTTTGCACTGTGGAGCGAATACATGAATTATCAAGGCTTGCCTTGGACTCTTGATAATTCAGCTGTCTTGTACAAGGAAAACGTGAGATATCGTTCTGATGGATGGTGCCAGAATCCCTGGACAAGCGAGAATTAGCAACTGCAAGGGTCTTTCAGTTGCTGGGCCCATTAGAGCCGCTGCAAAGGCACCAGCAGGCAGGAGAGACCAGCAGGTACAATCACAGAGCTCACCACAGCTGCTGGGTCCAGGGAACGGTCACATATGCGAGGTGACAGCCGCCTCTGAGAAGTGAGGACAGGGTGAAGGCAAGGACAAGCACAGCTTTCCTTCCCACTTCTCCTCAGCAGCAGAAAACTGGCAAAGCCAGCTCTTCCTGTTCTCTCTCCCTCCCTCCCCCGTGGTTTTGCTTATGCTGCTGAACAGGCTGGAGCCAGTTTTGTGTTCTTTAGTTCCTGTAAGGATATGATCCACTGTTCTAGGATAAAATTTGAGAAAGCATGCTTGCTCGAAGGAGAATTTTGTCTCTTGATAGGTATTGTATGAAGCAATGCTGGCCAAAACAAATTAGAGAGTTCAGCTCTTTTTAATAGTTAAGCAAGTCGTACAGTACCTTCAAGACAGACACTCAACGAGTGGCAACTCAGGTATTAATTACAATTAAATATTTTCATACAGGATTGCAGCAGCCTGGCAGAAGCTCTCACAGCCCTATAGTATCATTCATAGTCTAGCAGAGGACACTAAGCAAAAGTCCTGTTTGACTAGGACTGACTGTCTAAACACAGTTCCATTTTTATATTTTTGTTTCAGAAGCTCACACATCTGCTAAGGAGACAGCATGGTCAAGGACCTCCTGACCATAATATTGGCAGGATTCCTTTCATTCTCCTTTATCCAAAGCAGAAGGTCACTGTAACAAATATTCGTAGGCTTTTCAGTACTGAAAGGAATCAAATATCCAATGCTGCATAGTTCTTTGGCACACTGTATCACTCTAAACTCTATTACTGCAAAGTGTAAGGTGTTGTTCCAATGGTGCGACAGTTTCAATGTATCAAATTTGACACCTTTTCAATAAAATAGGCTAAATTTAGATAACCATATGCTCATGCTGACAAGCTAGCTTCTCCCTGATATGTGTTTTCATGAAAGAGTACAAGAGGGCCTCAAAGTTTAATTAGTCTAAAATTAATTCAAAATATTGTATTAATTTACAGTAGAAAGGTCAAGTTGTTGAGCAAATAGCAGGAATGAATATTTTTTACTTAATGCAGTAAGATTCAGCTGCAAAAATTCCATTAATGTTAATAGGAGTCATGCTGCCAAATTCAAAAATCATACTATAAATATTTTATCTGTCTATGCTCTTACTGCAGTCTAATAAACCTTGTACAATTAAAGCCCCTTCTCTCTTGACTGCCTGCTAAACAAAGTTGAAGAGTACACACACATGAACAAAGAAGCGCTACTCTGCACTGGGGCAGCCTCAACTTGGATCCTGTGTGCAGTTTTGGGCACCACAATGTACAAAAGACATAAAGTTGTCAGAGAATGTACAAAGAAAGGCCACGAGGGCGGGGAAGGTTGTGGAAGGGAGTCTTATGAGGAGTGGCTGAGGTTGTTTGTTCTGTTCAGCCTGAAGAAAAGGAGACTCAGGGGAGACCCCATTGCAGTTACAGCTTCCTTGTGAGGGGAAGAGGAGGGGCAGGCGCTGATCTCTTCTCTGGGGTGACCAGTGACAGGACTGAGGGAATGTCATGAAACTGAATCAGGAGAGGTTTAGGCTGGATATCAGGAAAGGGTTCTTCACCCAGAGGGTGGCTGGGCACTGGCACAGGCTCCCCAGGGAAGTGGTCACAGCACCAGACCTGAGAGAGTTCAAAGAAGCATTTGGGCAATGCTCTCAGGCACAGGGTGTGGCTCTTGGGTTGTCCTGTGCAGGGCCAGGAGTTGGACGGAATGATCCTCATGGATCCCTTCCAACTCAGCTTATTCTGTGATTCTATGAAGTATTTTATCAATAGAGATGTATTTATAATTTGTGCTTCAGCAACTTAAGAAGATGGACCAGCATCAGAGTTACATTTCAATCTTTGCATCATTCTAAGGGATTTTTAAACTATTTGAGAATTTAAAAATGTAATGATTTTTTAAAAATTCTTCTCATTAGCAACTAACTGGCTTTTTCTTAGAATGACTCCCAACAATATACAACGATAATCTATTCACTTACATGTGATTAGGTCATAAAAGCTGATTTAATTCTGTACATATTGTTTATAAGATCAACATCACTCTAAAATTCACTTCTTTTTTGATGTGTCTCGTTGAGCATTGTGATTCTCTTGATTGTTCATGCAGTGTGTTCCTATTGGTTTGAAGTAAGCTGAATTTTGAGCTGTAGATCACATAGCTGAAGACAGATAAAATTCTCGGTCTCCACTGACATAAAAATTACATGAATAAATGCAGGAGATATAATTTCTAAAAACTGAAGAATAATTAAAGTGATCAATGAAAGCCTTATGTTTTAGCATTTTTTTTAAACAAAATCCCCACATTTTAAATGATACATAATTGGATGCCTTGTACATATTTTTTAAAAATTTCTGTATTTGCTGACGCTTTAAGAATTACAATATCTTAACAAATGTGCAGAATCTGAGTTAAAAATAATAATTATAAAAGAAAACCAGAAAAATTAAAGTTCCATGGAGACACAATCCAAGCAATAACCAGAATATTAAATTGAAGAATACATCAAGAAAATTTGCACCACACAGAATTTAAAAAAAAAAAAAAAATTAAAAAACCAAACCTCAAGTTGTGAAATTAATGTAAACATGTTAAAATTTTTTAGAAATGTGCTTCCACCTTTTTTTATAAACAGAGGAACTTCAATAGTTTCATGAGAGAGAACTATAAAGAATTTCAGTTTGGGGAAATTGGTAAAAATATATAGCAGATGCAACAAATTATTTCCTTGGTCCTACAAATTATGTTTCCACTTGCATGTGAGAAAATAGTGGTAAAGACCTGAATGTGTTATCACTATATATATGTAAACTAAATATTGCTCAATTACACTTGCTGGTGGGCATTTAACAATGTCAGATGTGGGCTCCTCTCAGAGTTGTATATATGTAAATATTTAGAATTATACATTTTCTTACACAAAGAACATTGCTAGAACAGGTTTTGTCTTCTTTTTTCAAAGGAGAAAGTAAAGAAATTCCTAAAGCCCTTATTTTTCTTCAGAACCCCTGAATCTCATGCACCTGAATATCACAGGCAGTGCAAATGTGGAAACCCCATTATTTAAGTTGTTTTGCCTTTCAGTAACTCCATTCATTACATGCACATTACATTAATGTGCAGCTTTAAGTCTGACTGCTCCATTAAAATCTGCTTGATATCCATGTCAAGTACCACCTGTTTTCTGATGGGCAGATTTTCTGATGGCAAAATGGTTTTCATTACAGAGCAGTGGTGCATTTTCAAAAAAAACCCTGAATATGTTAAATTCACTGAAGTTAGGGGTGGAACTAGGGACATCAGTATTCACGATGGCTTTGGACATTGTAATGCACCATTTAGATTATTCAAAGTAAAACTGGATAATAATTGGAAATAATTTCTAGAAACATTTTGCTTACATAAGAGATAATGCAAGGAATCTTGTATATTTGCTCATGAATATGTTCTGCTTTAATCCCTAAACTGTTAATAAGTAGGGAAAAGTAAGGGCACAGCACACCTACTTATCTCTAATACCCAAAAATCCTTACCTTTTTCCCCCAATTTTGCTGTTATACATTTCCTTAAAATTATCTCTTCACAATATGTAGTTCTAGTATGTTAAAAAATCTCTGCTCAATGTAATAGAAAAAAAAAAGGTTTGATAAATAAAGCTTGTCACTGAAAAAGAAACCATCTCTTCCAAATGTAAGGTTGCTTTACTGGCACAAATAATTTTCTACTGTAGCATTCCTCAAAAAATCCACCAAATTTTTATCAGATTTAAAATACAAGATTATTTTACATTATTATTTCAAAAAATAGAGAGCCAATTTCAAACAGTAATCTTTTAGCCTTCCTCTGAAAAAAATATGAAAATGTCAATCATGATTTAACCGGAAACTTAATGAAATATTTCAAAAACGAAAGTTACATTTAATTATGTACCATGAAATATATTTATAGATAAATCATATGCAGCAAATGCTGTTTTCAGTAGAAGAAACAAAAGTCAAGATTTGCTTAATCACTTTAGGGTGTATTAATTATTACCCAGATACTGGTAACCCTTCTTTGTCCTTTCTTGCCATACTACATATGCAAAAAATAGGTGGATTAGTAGCAAATTACCTTACTTTCACATTCTGTTGAATACAAGAGTAATTCACACTTTGAGGGGATATCAGACAGTCATTTTACATGTGGGTCTCCATAACCTAGAAATTGGATTCTTCCTGTGTTTCAGGCATCACCAAGTAAAAGCTGATAGATTTTAATGCAGTGAAGACAAGCCTCTTTAAAGCTACCACTTAGACAGACACCTGCTCAGCTGAACTCTCTAAAGCAATTGGTGTAGCCCATAGCCCCAGAAGTCACAGGAAAAAGGTGATTGTTGGGGGTTTATGCTTGTTAAATATCCAGTCAGGTTCCTACTGCATGTAGTTCAGTTTCTGTCTCTGCATATGTGACTTCTGTATCCATCTCTGAAATTCAATATGTAACACACTAATTCAATTTAGGTAAAATCTTTTAACAATCTTGCAGTTATTTAGCTTCATATATACATCTATATGCATGGTTTATTTTTATTGCTGTGCTATGGAATACTCCATATCTGCACTTATCTAATGGGCTGCTGAGTCTTGATTGACTCTTGGCTCTTTAGTACATTTAATAGACATAATATGAAGCACTTCCTAGCACAATTTTTCTTCACAGAAATACTGTTAGAATTTCATTGAGAGGATGGCGATGCTTAGAATCTGGTATTAGAAGCTGATACTAACTTAGTGTGTTTTCTGAAGGCTTACAATAAAATAGAATTTCTGGGAAGAATGTTCCAAAATATCCAGGGATGGGTGTGCAATACAGAAATGCTGTAACCCCTCCTGTTAATCTCATGAAATATAAGTGTTTCAGGCAGCCAGGAATTGACTTGGTCCCACAGAAAACAAAGTCTTGTCATTAAATTCATGAAGAACCAGACCAGACTCTAAGTACTGAAAACATATGCTTCTGTTCTCCTCATATGACCCAATTTTTTAAATCCCATTTCTATATTTGCACGTCAAACAAAAGCTTCTAACCTGTTTTGTTGAAGGAGCAAGGTGAAACAGTTATATCCATGCAAAACTAAGCCAGAAGGATGCAGGCACAACGCCCTCCTGGTCCATCCTCTTGCCCTGGAAAAAATGTATTGTTTTACATATGCAGGAAAAGACTTTTTCCTCACATTTAACATTTCACGTACGTCTTTTCCTATGCTTCTCTAAGTAGCAGCAGCTTTGTCCTACCCTATTAGGTATAATGCAAGACAAGTGTTGCACCCACTTTGAACGTTCTGAGTGTTTCTGACTTCTTTAGTGTAAAACAAAGTAAAATCCACCTGACCACTTCTGTGATTCATTCATCTCACTTGATCTCTTTGTTCTCCATTTTTCCCTTGAAAAAGCTGAAAACCCTTGTATGTCTTCAAAGTCAGAGGTCTATAACTCTTTATGGGAACAGTGAATTCAGCTTCCCCATGTAAAAATGCTACATGTAAAAATGCATCTAGTTTTCGTTATGAAAAAAAGCCCTATTTTTTTAAAATATTTTAATAGTCTCGCATAATATCTTATACATGTCTGGTGAAATGGTTCATAATCCTTATGTAAATAGTTTTTGAAATTCACGCAGGTGTGGAAAGCACAAGATCAAGTCTATATAAAAATGAATAATGTCATTATTTTATGTAAATTTTAAAATTCTGTGAAACTAATAGTGTATTAGATTCTATTGCAATTTTCCATATGACCTTAGCGAACATAGCATTTTTTTTTGCAAGTATCACGACATATAATGTTGTCCACCAGTGCAAAACAATGTAAACAACGAACAAAACAAACATTAACTCAATTTTTGTTTTTAATGTCTGATCCTTACAGAGATGTCAATGGTGAGACTAATTTATTTCACTGAGGCAGGAGCAAGATCTAAGTAGCCAGTAACGTGCCCTTCAGCTTCATGTTCACTCAGTTCTGTTCAGTTAACACACTTTTCCATTGCTGTGACAATTTCAAAGCATTTATTCTGTAAATGAATAGTCAGCTTTCATGCAAACAGTCCATTAGCATTAATCATATGATTCTCACATATATTGACAAAAAAAGTGTTTGCTATATTTCTCTTGTCCGTGACAAATGAGTAGTTGGTAAGAAATAAAAAATAACAATTTAAAAGGAAGATTAGAACAACTGATCTCTTGACATATTTCATCTCTCATCTGAAACATGAAAAGCCATATTCCAAGTATGGAGGATGACGTTTCTGTTGATCAAAATATAAGTCTTTGCCTACTTTATCACTGATCCTGTTACGTAAATTAGCATTTACATTTCCGGATATTCTTCTCTTTGGATTCTGAAGAATCCCAACTTACTGGAGTACAAATGTGAAACTACATAAAAATAATTAAATGAACTGAGTGATTTGCTTTGACTAATATAAACAGATACTTCCTAAATATTACCTTAGAATTTTAAGGTATTAAAATCTTACAGCTTTCAAGACATGCACCTTCACTAGAGTTTGACTGAAAACTGCTATGCAGCCACTGGAAAAAACCTGCATTAGGGCTTCTGCCTAAAAGGAAATTATGCTGAACCTGAACCAAAGCCCAATGATTCAGTACGAGTTCTGTTCTTTCAACTTTAATTTGCACTGGATCAAGGCCTTTGCACACAATCTCCCATTTCTTCAACATTAAAGGAGTGCTTATGACTGTCAAAGAATATTTTTCCTTTCAATAGCTGTTCAAAATGAGATTTTGAAAACCATCCCAGGACTCTGCAAAATGAAAATCAGACTTGGATTTGTGTGTTAAATAATAATCTTCAGAAGCTTGTTATTTTGCAGATGGAGATTTTAGCTGCCATGTTGTCCTTCTAAAAATAACATGCAGTTTTCCAGTGAGCATGCAGTCAACTAGCGTTATCAGTGTGCGTTTTTATCACAAAGAATCATTTGAGAAATCCATCTTTAGAGGTTTCTATAATCAAATCAGGAAAACTCTTAGATTTATACATAAGGAAAAATATTTTTAAAATCTTTAAAAACATGACACGTCTCGAAGTCCTTTAATGTTTCACAGTGGAAGAAAAAAGACAACAGATGAATGTGATAATGGATAGACTATCTAAGAATTAATCGACGTTTTTTAAAGTGACAATGCTGGCAAACGACAAGAATGGAATGTTAAGGTATTTATTGTAAGCCAAGAGGAAAAGATTTATGCGCATCATCTCCAAGCCAATATATAATAAAATCCATTTTCAGGCTTGACATAAAATACAATCAAAAGGCCATTTGTGACTCTGAGCCCATGTCTCCTTCTTATGTTATAAAGTACCCCTAAATTTTCCAGCACCATTTTGGCCCTTTTCTTTAAAGGGCAGATACTATTTAGTTAGAAATGCACTTGTATGTTTTTAGTCCTGATCCAACTCCTACTGTTGCCAGAGAAATATTTTCTGTTGAATTCAGAAGGAATTTTTAAAAGTTAAAAAAAAAAAAAAAAGTAAAATTTAATATTCTATTCTTTATTAGGATAATTGCTGTTAACAGAGATACATTTGAGACTGCCCCAGTGGCTTACCAGTAAGTTGATGGGACATGAACAATATATTTCTTAAACCAGCTGTAAGGCAGAAAAGCTGAGGTTACTATTTGGATTCCCTGATGAAAAGCTGCAATTGTTTCATTTATAGGTAAATGTATTCTGGCTATTCCTAGAGTGACCTTGGCAGCGAACTGTGTTGCCCTTAGTGTCAGCAGAAAGAAGGCTGTTGGTGTCAGTGGGCTTTGGATCAGGCTTTAAAGACAGAGGAAGCTTGCTTAAGGAGGAAAACAGACATAAAAAATAGTCCTGATTTCCCAGGTTTTGTCACTTAGAGTTTAGAATACCAACAAGACATTTTAAACCCTGAAGAATAATTGTTGTAAGTCAATTATTTTGACCCTGTAAGTTTTTTAACAATTGTATACAAGAATAAAGAAGAGCAAATCTCTCTGGCTTACAAAAAAAAAAAAAAAAAAAAAAAGGCAAGTACTTTATTTATCAATAGATACTTTAGCTGCTTTTTACACCATTGCAATGACTAAACAAATAGCATAAAATAAACAAAGGAGAGTATAAAATCATTTCACTCCAGCTGGTATCCCAAAACAACCTTTTGACTAAGTACAGAGTTAGATGTTTCAAGTATGGCACTTATATAAATAAGAGCAGAGAGAAGATGATATATTCACAGTTAAATGCAATGTACTCTCTTCCTTTGGTATGTGTGTCATCATAGGTGATTGTAGGTAAATGCATAACTTGGCTGGCATGAACCAACTCCATCTTATTCATGCACCTATTAGGGAATCGATCAAAAAGTACTGATATATTCTGCAGATCACAACTAATGCAAGATGATTAAGGTCTCTGGTGTGTGTGTGTGTGGACAGGCAAACAAAAAATGGCAAAATTATATTCAGCATTTATTTTTAGCATGACTAATTGATGCACAAACCATGATAGAAAATAGCTAGTAATACACACCAGGACTAAAGTCTGTGATTTAGACAAACAAAATAAGACATCTGTGAGATACGTGAATGGAGATGTCCTGATTGAGCTGTGGTTAGGTTCCTTACAGTGTGCTTACCCTCCTTTTAAAACATGCTTATGCCTGCACATTGCAACAGTGTCCCCCACCCCACCCCACCCCATATAGAGTATCCTTGCAGAGTTTTTGATATGAACATTCTACACATTTACAACAATTAGTCAGACAGTTCAAACTGTAAACATCCTAATGACAACCAAAAAGCTGCTTCACTGACAGATAAAACCCAATCATTAGAAAGAAAAGTAGGAATAATAGTAGCTGTGCTGTAAGGCTAGGTCAAGCATGGTTTTATAGCTGTTTTTTCAGTCTTTTATATAGCGCTGCATTTTGCAGCTAGTTCAGTAAGTGCAGATCCAATACCTTAATGGCTTTCTTGGTGGTTTGATAAAATGCTTGCCTAAGCAATGTACCTTTCTCTAATGGTATCTGGGTCTGTTCCACCTGGCACAGTGTTTCAGTTCTGTCACAGCCTCACACATAAGCTGAGTCACTTGACTGAGTCCTGCCGAAGTTAGGCATGCTCATTCTTGGCAGGTCCTTATTTCTGATTTCGTATATGGATTTCCTTTTTGCCTGTACTCCTCTCACTGCCATTTTGATCTTTCTCCAGCCCAAGTGGTTCAGTTCTGCCAAATTAAGCACCACACAAATCCCACTGACAGCAAACATGAATACCAAGAATACAGTCTTCTCAGTGGGTCTAGAGACATAGCACTCTACTTCTTTAATGCAAGGGTATCTGTCACATTCGTACATGGAAGGGACATTGAATCCGTACAGAAAATACTGTCCCACTAAGAATCCAATCTCTAGGGCATTTCGAAAGACCACTTGGATGATATAAAATCGAGAAATGCCTTCTTGCCTCCTCATCTTTGATTTTGTAGTTCTGATAGCAGGATTGGGGATTTCCTTCACTTCTAAGCAGTCTGGTTCTGCCTCTTTGGTGGAGTTCTCTGTGTTTTGAAGCACCCCATTGACAATCGTGTTCTTGATTTTCTTACTGTCCTCACGCTTCATTGAATCCTGGTCCCTTTCCAAGGTAAGGAAGACAGTGGAGTACCTCCGTTCCCTTTGTTTAGCAGACTGGTGAACGGAGTATGTTATGAAGCACAGGCTGGGAGTGCACACCATGATGATCTGGAACACCCAGTACCTTATGTGAGAAATGGGGAAAGCCTGGTCATAACAAGCCTGGTTGCAGCCTGGCTGCAGCGTGTTACAGACAAACATCGTTTGCTCGTCATCGTACACCGTCTCCCCTACAATGGCCACAATGAGAATTCTGAAGATCACCACCACGGTCAGCAGGATCCTGCAACAGAGAAGCCCGTCAGTGCGCGCCGCCGCCGCGCGGCCGGGAGCTGTCCAGTGCTGACCGGGCCCCGCGCCGCGGCACACCGGACCGGCCCCGGCCCCGGCATGGGCACCGGCCCCGGCCCCGGCCCCGGCACCACGAACCGGCCCCGGCACCTCGAACCGGCCCCGCTCCCGCGCGGGGGGCGCGCAGGCTGCGCGGCATCGCCTCGGCGCGGCCG
>VWZT01016909.1:0-51394 GCA_013397055.1 Pachycephala philippinensis | reverse complement strand
GGGAGGGAAAACAAACAGAAGAGCAGCCCGTCTCTACCGCCCGCAGTCCGGTGGCGGGAGGGCGGCTGGAGGTGGCAGCCCTACCGAGGGTTCCCGGCTCGGCTCGGCTCGGCTCACCGGCCCGGCCCGCTCGGCTCGTGGCGCGGCGCGGCGCGGCGGGCGGACCGGCGGCGTGGAGGGAGGAAGGTTGGCTTTACTGTCTTGCTGCCTCTAATCTGCCTTTAAGTAGTCTCCGCTTGCGTCACTGACAGGTTGGTGGAGAGCAGCCAAAAGCAGCGCTCGGATTTTCTCATTTTTATTATTCCGGGGAATACAAACAAATAAATGGAATAAAAAGAAATGAAATAAATAAACGGATGAGGAGGAGGGAGGGCGGAGGAAGAGCTGCCCCGGCAGGCACGAGGCTCATTGTGCAACCGAGTGCCTCCTTTCCGGAGCGCCCCGGCCGGGCACCCGCTGCCCCGCCGCCCCCGCCCGCCGGCACACCCCGCGCTCCGCCCGGCAGCGCAGCCCCGCGGCACCGGGCGCTGCCCTCGGCTGCCCGCTCCGAACGCTGCTCCGGGGCGCCAGGGTCACACCGTGCCCCCCCAGCCACGGGCGCCTGGCCGGGGGTCCCCAGGGGTGGCTGGGCTTTGCCTCTCTCCTAGAGATCAAAACAGCGGTGTCATACAGGAGTGACCTTACTTGTTAGAACTGCTAACCCTTGGAAGATGTTTGACTTAAAATTGCATCTTTATTCACCCCGATTACAGTTATAAGAATCGTTGCAAATAAATGAAGCTCAAATATAGCCATTTCAGAGAATTCTGAGACTAAGTTTGTATTTATGCTAGAAAAGACGCCAAATCTTCACACAAAGCAGCTCTAACCAGTACAAGAAAAAAGTATCTTGAATAAATACCTGTATTAAAATCAGTCCGCATATTTTATTCTCATAAACAACTGTGTTTAAATTAGTTTTTTTCATTTTAAAGATACCCTTACAGTCTGTACCTGAGACATCACTAAACATTTCCACACAAAACATTGGTACCAATTGGAATTGTCTTTTCCAGCGAAACAGTGTAAAATTTATTCTTATGTTCTGTATGTTTATAAAATAACCAAGTAAACCTTCACACCTGCTCAACTAATCTCATTGAAGAACAACATAAGCAAAATTCTTGTCAGCCTTATCATAATATTCCTACCATCAAACTCAGTAAAATCAAATTCTTTCTAAAGCAGAACTGCACAGGCCATAGCAAACAGTGCAGTCCTTTTTTTTTTTCCCTTTGCGGCTCTCTCATGAAACAATTCCATTTCATATTAAAGATGGTAAGTGTTTTCTGAATAAATGAGACCATGCTTCATCTGTGCAAGAAGGCATCTGTATGCTTTAGACACCCTAAGGTTTGTTGTCTTTTCATTTGGACTATGCAGATGGTCTCTGCTTCACATGATACTGGGTCAGTTGACTGATTGAATTAGGAAAATATCAAACAAGAGAGGATCAGTGAATACCTCTGCACAGAAATTGGTAGATTTTTATTCTCTCTCAGTCAAGAGTCTGGCTTTTTGTATATAGTTTCTAAAAATTGCTGCTGCAACAACACCAAAGCTAAAAAGCAGGAGTTGGAGTTTGGTTTGTTTTGTTTTAAGAGGACTGTGGTATCTATCTGTCAGCTACTCTGACAACTGAGTGCCTCATATAGACTGAAATTATCTGTTTGGAGATGGATCTGGAAAAGAGAGAAATCAAAGCAGTAAGGGAAGCAGTAATGCATGTGTAGAAGGAGAGAGGGCAGGGAATATGCTAAGAAGCTAATGATGATAATCCTATTTAGCACACCAAACAGAGGGAAAACCCATGATTGAAGTTACTGAAGAGAGGAGGGAAGATTTTGGTTCATAGACAAATAACAGAATTTCTACAAAGGAAAGCTGTTCCTTGATACTGGGATAGAAAACCCATTTATTTGAGCTTTTAGGACCCTTAAATGAAAAGGAATTTCATTCTGGTCATATCAAACATTGGTCTATAAATTAACAGTTAGCCAGTGTTTGCTGGGTTCCTGACAGCCCAGTCATGAAGATAAGGAGGTGAAATATCATAAATGAATGCTGTAAACATATAAACATTATTATTAAACAGTTTTTGATATAATTCTTGATATAAATTCTTTCAGACCTTTTTTGACAGGAGCTGCACCTCATTCTGGAATACCTGACTGTCCTTTTTTTAGCATACGCCACCCTACAATCATATTCAGATGCAGGATACTTGGCCTTCCTCTTGAGAAAGTTTACAAAACTTCAGACCTTGGTGAGTTTGGGAAAAAAAAAAAATCAGTGAGAGTCTCTTTCACAAGGCCAACATTCATTTTAAGTGGCTAGAAAATTCAAAGGAAGATGCTATATCACAAATTTACATGTATGATTTCTGAAGCTATGGATTTCTGTCCTTAATCTGAGGCCTGACTTGCTGTCAAAATGGAAGTAATAAGAATCAACATGATGTTCTCTGAATGTTTAACACAACAGTGAAAGGTGAAGAATGTGAAGAATGCAATTAACTGCATTTCCATTATCCATTACGTGAATAACAGCAACTTCTGGACTTATCTGACAAATTGTCTAAATCACAAAGTGCTCAGACTATGTATAGTCACGACTGTAAGTTGTAGACTTAAGAAGATTTTCAGCTTCTAAAGGTTCATCTCAGTTTTTACACCATTCCCCCGAATGCTTCAGCCTATGGTAAAGCCAGGATTTGCAGAGCAGCAGGCTGCCAAAGATGCTGTGGATGCATATTGCACAGTGTATATATTCAGATTAGAAAACCATGCCTACATTTCATTCAGAAGCGTTCAGGATTATCAAAGCTTTATATCTCCTGGCTTACAAGGAACCGTTTTCTAATGAAGCAGCAATAACAGTTTGCAACAGGGCCAGGCCTGTCTTGTTCAATATTTTTATCAGTTGCATAGAAAGGAAACAAAATCAGCTTGCTATTCCACACATAGGCTTTTGGGTGGTAGGGTGTATTTTTGTTCCTCTTGCTTTGTATTCAAAGAGAATGAGTATTCCTGTTCAGTTCAAATTCAGTATAAACCCCGTCATTCCTAACAGGATCTCAAACAAGCTTTACAACAAGAAAATTCGGTCTGCATGTTTTCAAAGATGCCAGTGCAGTGATATTATTTTCTGATGAAATAATATAGACTAAGTTGATCTTGGATTAGGTCTGAAGAATGAGACTGTATGTGTCCTCAGTTTGAAGCCAAACTGAGGTTAATCTGTCTGTAAGAAGCTGTAGGCCAGATTCTCTCTAAGAAATCCAGCCCTTTTGCCCTGATCTGGTTTTGTAAGGGGTCCAGAGAGCAATCAAATCTTGCAGGATGCACATTCCTCAAGGATGGAACAGAACAGACTGAGAGCAGAACTGACACGTTTGGCTTGTCTGTCAGACCCCCTGCAACCTGGACGTGGATGACATGGCTGGGGCAGGATGAGGTAGCCACATGGCCAGTGCTGTCATACAGTGTGCTAAACAGCGTTATTCCCCTCCTTCATTGCTTTCTCTGCTGAGGTTTACCAATGTAAAAAAACACGGATCTGACAAGAGCCTTCCGCACTTACTGCCTCCTTTTAAAGTTATACATTCATCCTAAATTTATTCCAAATATTTTATCTTAAAATAAATCAAATCAATTATTATTACTATCCCAACAATCTTCTTCAATGCAGTTTTTTGCAGCTGCTTGCAGTGGATCCATCATTACAGCAAATGAATATATGTCATGTTTATATTCTAAAATTACATGGCAAATGACTGTATTTCATTGTTATATTGTAAACTACTATTTCCACCAACTGTAGCAAACTGGAAGCAAAGAAAGAGCTTTGAATTAAATCAATATAGACTATTAATAAAGAAAATAATGGGGTTTTCTTTCAGAATTTTTTGTGAAACAATCATGTTACCCTATTTTTGTATAATATATAATGTGACTGCATTTTCTAACTAGTGTCACAAAAGAGAGATATTTCAGCATTGCTTTCATAAAGCATTAGAACATTGTTTGGAAGACTGATATGATAAATGCTTCGTTTCAGATAGTATTTGGTGTAGTCCATGAAATCTAAGTCATTAGCTACTAAACTGAAAATGCCTTTTTAAGACCTCTCATAGCCATCTGCTATGCTCTGTTTTCATTTGGTGCCATGTGTGTATTAATGAAATGATTGCATCAGATTAAATCTTTTATTCATAAAATCATCTAGGTCATCTGCTTCTACCTACACTTTCTCTCTCATTAAAATGAGCGTTTGTGTGTATGTTCCCTCCCCACTGTATGAGTACAATTCTAGCTGCAGTTACCTGCTGTATGTAGATCTTAATAAGAAATCCCTCTCAGTGTCTTTTTCTGAAATGAAATTCCCTCAAAAGACAACTCTAGTATATCACAGCAGAGAAAGTGTATTTTTTCTGCAGTTTTAAAAGTAATGACTTCCCGAAAGGTACAAGATTTGGACATACTAATGACCTCAGTCCTCCACAAGAGACAGCAACATTTCAAGAATACTCATTTTGCTGCCAAGAAATGGGTAGCACACTCTTGCCATCCAGCCAGCAATGTTTGTGTCAAAGCTGTCAATGGCAGGGTGGGAACTTGTGGGGTCCTTGTTGTGAGCATGAAATAGAGACTGCATTTATATGCTTCATGCTTGACACTAGCAGTGTCAAGTGCACAGAATTCAGGGCTTCCTGTACTGCACAAACAGACAAAACACTCAGTTAACCTAATAATCAAATTAAGACTCTATTATGCATCAGAGGTCCTTATCTGCAAATGAAGATCGCTATAAATGGAAAGCTATTCAGGAAAACAATGTATGTAATCAGTGAAGAAGGAATAAATCTGTGAATAGTCATGAACTTTGAAAGTGAGACCATAAGTCATGTTGAAGTTCCATAACAATTCTTGCAAGGGGGTGGGGGGGCTACCATAAGAAATATTCACAGTGGGGGCAGGTGCCAAATAAATACCCCAGTCTTCTGAACTAAGGGAATTTAAAACATAAAAATGTAACTGCTTTAACTAGAAAACAGATTTTAAGTATCATACTTTCCTAGTTACAGAATATTTTATGTCCTGATAGAAAAAAATCACCCAAGTTTTATGGGGCTCTTGTAAGCTGTCCGCAGGGACCTTTCAATGCACAAATTAACAGATCAATTCAATTTCCTAGGAAATAATTTGGATCTATATACTGAATTAAAATTGCATTTACGTTTGGCATGTTTACAGCTCCTAATGCAGCAGCACTTGCACTTCTTGCAAACTCAGATTTATTTGCAAACAGGCTGCAGCCAGGGGAAGGGAAATATCATTGAAACAAATACTTATGAATTGACAGGCTCTGCAAAGAGATACAAAAGAAGTAAAATATTCTAGTGACCAGATCATCTAGTGACCAAACTCATCAATGCCAGTCTATTAAGTTTCCCTTCTGACTCTCACCAATCTCAAAAAAGCACTCACATTGTGCTAAAGCATCCAAACATCTATTAATGCAATTTCATGGATTATGATGGCTTAAGCATAAATTTGTGAGCCAAACTTATGTGGGTTTCAATTTCAGATTTCTTTAAGTTTTCATATACACGAATGAAAGAGCCTTTCAAAAATAACTTGGACAGAAAAGAGTATGAAGAATCCCACTATAAACAGATTTAGTACACATTTTAAGCATGCAAAAAAATCTACATGCTAATATAATAATTAATTCAATATGGGAATGGAATTTTTTCACCGTTGAACAAATGATTTTATTCCTAGAGTCTATTCTTTCAAAGATACTTATTTCAAAATATATGCAGCTCAATATAACTGATTAGGGCATTATGCTAAAATACCAGAAAATTTTACAGCCAGTATGCCAGAACCAATGCAGAATATTGTGAGACTCAGTTTGGCAAACCCAATTTTTCTCTTTTCCATCAGAAGAAATACAATTAAATATAACTGTAATAATAACTTCAAAAAATTTATATTATATCATCATATCTCCATCATGTGGTAGTAAATTTTCATTGTACTAATGGCAATTCCCACTGGCTTTAGATGAGCCAGAATTTAAAAACCTTGAAGATACCATTTACACCAGAACATTGTAAAATTTCCTGTGGCAGAATATGAATTATGAGAAAGTTAGTGGATGCTTCAGAATATCCAGAAAAGCAACAAAAAAAATAAGATCCAGTAATAAGAAAAGAGTCCTTTATAATGGAACTCCTGCCAGCATTTTGATGCTTCTCCTATTCCATACAAAAAAAAGAAAATAAACTATGGGAAATCATGCTTCAATATTTCAGTATGAATGCATTACATCAAGCGCTTTTTTCAGATCTACTACTTATCTCTGCCCTGTCTACATTTGTCTTCAACCAAATGCTGAATCTCTGTACTCCCAGCTGCTTTCAGTTCAGTGACGTGATTTACTGCAGAGTTCTTTTCCTTTGTTTTGATTGTTACACCACCATATGTCTTCTGTATTCCTGGTGCCCCTCACTCTTATTGTCTCGCTCCCCATCTCACCAGTCACAGAAGGGAATTCACATTACGTTAAAGCTTCACTTCAGAAGCCAGACTGAAACAATCCCTTGAAATAACTAGGGCAGTCAAGTGATTGACTTGAAAGTAAACTATGTCAGTGAACGGGAGTGAAAAAGCAGGAGCTCAGTAAGAAATGCAGAGGGTTTTTAATCCTTCTGTCATTCAAAGATTCTGCAGCTGTAATAAACATTTGTGAAATATATTTGATATTAATTCTATTAGAGATATGTAAGGTATAAATGCATACAACGTATATTTAGGGGTGCACAGTTGTATGTATTTATGCATGTGTGTCCTATGCGGTGAGACAGAATCTATTGAGGGACAAGATGGACCAAGTCAGGTTGCAGAGCTGAAGGCCATCCAGCTGGATTTGGATATCACTGAATTACAGAAATGGCCAGCCCCCTACCTCTGCTCTGAGGCATGGATGGTAGCAAATGTTCTGTGGCGGTGGCTGGACCAATGGAAAAAGGCCAATTGGCAGCACAGAGGGAAACCTTCTGGGCTACTGAATTGTGGCAAGACATCACTGCCTGGGTAGAGAAGTTGGCTGTAAAAGTACATCATGGGATGCACATGTGCCCAAGAGTCGGGCTACTGAAGAACACCACAACGGACAGGTGGATTGGGCTGCCAAGACTGAAGTGTCTCAGGTGGATCTGGACTGAAAACATAAGGGTGAATTACTTCTGTCTTGGTGGGCCCATGACACCTCAGGTCATCAGAGAAGAGATGCAACATTCAGATGGGCTTATGACTGAGGGGTGGACTTAACCATGGAAGGTATCTCACAAGTTATCCATAACTGTGAAACATGCACTGCTATCAATCAGGCCAAGTGGGTAAAGCCCCGTGGTGTGGGGGGATAATCGTCAAAATAAGCGTGGGGAGGCCTGGCAGATTGATTACATCACCCTTCCCCAAGCCTGCCAAGGCAAGGACTATGTGCTGACCACGGTAGAAGGAACCATGGGATGGTTGGAGACCTATCCTGTGCCTCATGCTACTGCCCGAAACACCATCCTGGGCCTGGAAAAGCAAGTCCTGTGGAGGCATGGTAGCCCCGAGGGAACAGAGCTGGACAACGGTACTCATTTTCAAAATAACCTCATAGACAGACACCTGTGCCAGAGATTATGGTATTGATTGGGAGTGTCATATTCTCTACCATGCGCCAGCCTCTGGGAAATGGTACTATTAAAAAACACATAGAAAGTAGTGGGTGGTGGGACCTTCAAACACTGAGATTTACATTTTAGTGAAGGCCACCTGGTTAATTAACACTGGAAGCTCCGCCATTCGTGCTGGTCCTGCTCAGTCAGAACCTGCTTACCACAGAAGGGGACAAAGGCCCCCAGAGTGCATACGAGGAATGTGTTAGGGAAAACATTTTGGATTAAGCAAAGGCAAACCCATCCACAGGAATTCTCTAGGAATCCTCTCCTATAAGATTACTGAAGTTATTTAAAAGGGTTCTGTGGACAAAATACATTTAAATTCCACAAGATTTAAGACTTTGTCCCAGGTAAGATTCCAGGTAAAACCCATTGAATTTTGGCTTTCAGTGACATTAGTACATATGAATCAAGAATATGTAGTTGTGGGTTTGAGAAAAGAATTTGACACATTTTGTGGAGTTCATGAAATATTTTTAAAATATTATTTTCAAATTAATGTAAGTCTACAATTATTCAGTAGTGCCATTTTTTTTTTAGTCTAGAATCTTTAATCTAGTATATACAGCTATGCACTTTTACTGGAAATTACCAATTTAAAGAGCCAGAACACTTTCCCAGACCCATCCAATCATGCACATCTGAAATTTCGCAGGTGGTGATTTAAACTGGCATTTTTGTGAGTTCCACAACTGTTACTAGCAAACAGCATCTGCTCAGTGCTGTGCAACATGCTTTGTTTTCATAACACCATTTGTTAATCTTTCCTAAAGAAAAAGATTTCCAGAATGAGTATTTCATTAAATTTATTTAATGTTTCCATTCCAAAATGGAGCAAAATCAAATTCAGAATATCAATTTCTTTTATCCCACAGCAAACAGAATGGTTACCTATAGATTTTGCAAAAATTGTCATGTTCTGAAATATTCAACTCATAACTATATTTTTCAGAATCTATTAGAGATGGTGTACTTTCAACTATAATGAAGGAATCTGTGACACAACAGAAAAAGATAAATTCAATCATTCATAAAACATTGTAGGACAGCTGCATATGTGTGTGATTTATTTCTGTGTTTTTAAGAAAAAGATCAACATTATGTGTAATGTTGCTATAGTATTGGAAGTTACAGTTTATTTTTCTAGATGACAGTGAAACCCACATAACTTCTTGCATAAGTTAGAGTTGCTCAAGGGCTGCACTGATTTATGTACATCCTATGCAAATCTGTCCTCATTTGAATCAGGTATTTTAGATTTAGAAATTCTGCTCTGCAGTGTTTGCAACCCCTTTCACACTTTCCCGTAAGGAAGTGAGGATTGTTTTCCTCTGATAAACTTAACCAAACTATCACTGATTTACAGGGGAAAAAAAAAATGAAAAAGAAAATTTGTCGTGGTACCTTGCCCCATGACTTCGTTAACCTAAATCTATGTTCTACGAGTGGGAAACAGCATGGAGAGATGTATCTCCCATTACTCTATCCCCATCTTTCCAGCATTCCCAGGAGCTGGGGTGAGCCTGGGGTGAGCAGGCTGGCTCACTCTACCAGAAGCACCAAGCATCTGTTTGAGTCATCCCTGGATACATTTCCCACTTGTGCTTGCCCAGGTCTATACCTTGCTGAGGATTAAGGGAGGCTGAAGGACTACGTTACACACCTGTTGTGTGGCTGAACACCTAAACCAGACCCTGAACCACAGAGTCTTTAAAATATTTGTCAGTTGAACTTCAAAGGCTGCAATAGAGTGTGAACGTCATTTATTTGTCTTTACGTGAAAAAGGATAAATATTTTATATCATAAACATTTTTACGACTATTGATTTTTACCAGTTACTGAGATGTATTGCCAATAATACATCAGGTTTTATCTATGTTTTCTGGGTTTTTTTTGAGGTTTTGAAGCACCTGTTACATCAGTATGTGTCTGTATGCCTGTACCTGCCAGAACACAATAAAAGAAGTAAAAGAATTATATTTCTTCAATAACTCTTTACAGAATATCTACATTTCACACACAAATTCCTCGTGACAGAGTCACTCAGACTGTATTCAAGCCCATAAGGGGGTCATACCTCCTAACATGGGACAGTAACTCTCCCTTTCCCCATCCTGATTTACTGCACAGAGGAATGATGAAACACATTCTTCCTGGTGGAAACTTCTAAGAATGAATCTGTGAAGGGACTTGTTGCATCCCAGAGGCTTCCCTTCACCTAAAAAGAAAAAAGGGGTTACAGTGAATCAAAAAGTTAGAAAGACCAGAAGGCTCCTAAGCTTTAAACTTAATTAAGATTTTTGCATGCTTAAAATAGATGAAAATTACACACAGAGAATTTCCAGATGGGAGTTTTAAGATGTCATGGTGAGATGTAGCTCTTCAGTGTTTTCTCAAAACCAATCCTCACCTGATCTTAAAAAATATAAATCAGTTGATTTCCAGCCCTGATTTCACTGCATAAGCATATGCATCCTACAGTTTTAGTGGACAAAAATCAGGCAAGGGGATTCGAGTATTTTCTGACAAGAACTTAAAGGCTTCATCTGTTTAAAACATATTTCAATCACTAAAGTATCAAAAAATTATGGATAAATTATTGATCTGATTTTTTCATTAGTGTTTTTTGATACGTTTCATCATTTTATCTATTTCCTTGGTGTGAAGGATCAGCCCTGGGACAGAAACTGTATTACAATGGGAAAAGGATCACAGGAATGTTAGTGCAAAGGGGAAGAGAAAAAGACAGCCACAGGGCTTTAATAAATATTTATGAAGCACATTTAGTTTAATTACACCAACTAGTTATCAAAGTCCAAAGTCATGCTACCTGAAATGTCAGTGCAAACTGTTCCTAGGGTTTGCAGGCACAATGCACGGCAAAAATAAACGTGTGAAATCCAAATGTGACTGCCACAAAAACAAACAAGGCATGAGAGAAAACATGAGCTCAAAGATAGATCAATTAATCCAAAGAACACCAACTAGACAGGTGGATGAGTCATACACACGGTGTAGGCAGAGCTCCTGTTGAATGGAAAATACAACTTAACACAGCATGCTTCACTCTGAAACACAATGAGGCCAACAAGATAAACGAAATTGGGTGGCAAGCCTCCTACCTGCACCGTGATCAGAGAAATGTCCTCAAACAGGGAGCAGGGTCTGAGTTTCCCCTTTTGAAAAGTCACTCTTCTTATGATCAGCCCTTGTAAATAATGTGATTTTCTTCAGTTTATAAGAAGATTGGGGGGGCGGGGGAAGTATAATGTAAAGATACTGATTTTGACATCATAAATAATATGCTATGCTTTCTTTTCACTGGGAGGGTTGATCAGAGAAATGTAGCAAGTATATGTATCAAAAGAATTAAATTAAAGGTATGCACGCACTGGAGATTTACAGCTTGGGAAGAAAAAAACCCTGTTTTGGAAAATAGCCATGCCCTTACCTACTTTAGTCAGCCCTACTAGTATCATCAGCTTCAAAACAAGAGCAGTATTTAGATTTATCTGACCTGAGATTTTGGCCCTTTTGTCTTTTTTTTTATGGACCTAAGAATATAGTGCAGGCTTTTTGTTCTGTATTTAAGTTATATCTGATGTTCTAGTCCTCCAAAAAAATACTTACTGAAGCAAAATACATTCCACTTTTAAAGAGATTTTTTAAAATGTCAACTTACCTACGATTTCTGTAGATTTTAAATTATTATAGAAATTACTGATGTTGGATACAGTACCCTCTTTCCCTAGTCTACTTCCCTCCATTGCTTTCACCAGGCAAACTGTGTTTGTGGAAAGACCAGGGAATTTGGAAGAGAATAGCAAATGAATGTGAAGAGTTCATGTCATGAACTAAAAGCAGGAGTGGCTTGTGACACACAGGTCTTGTTGATAGCCCAGGAATTTCATTATATACTCTTCAGTGCCATCTGCTGTAACCAGATGTATTCAAAAACCTAAGAGATGATCAAATGGCCAGACTCAACAGCTGCATGGCAGGGAAATTATCTAACTCTAGGTTTAGGTGCGTCCTACAAGGGTAGAATCCAATTAAGGAATCAAACAAACATCATTGCCAAAGATGAAGAATTTGGTCACAACTATTGACACATTCTTTCAACTTTTTGCCTCACTTTCTTAAGCAAAATATCCTTTACACTATTTACACTTGTGAAAATTGTTGCTTTAGCACCACAACACCTCCTTCAGCCAAGAAAGGACAGAACTGCACCTGCTGGTATGACTTGAGAGCAGCTGTCCATTTCATGTCCACCCTGTGAACCTGGGAAAGAGAAGTCAAGAAACAATATTTCCCAAAATAAAAATTGGATTTGGGTGCCTAGACTCCATAAACCTAAACTCATAAGATAATGGCAAAGCCTTTATCTCCTCTACCACCAACCACTAAAGCTGCTTTGTTAGGTGAAGAAAATATAGCTCCATCTTAATGTCTTTTGTTCAGTTATTGCAAAGAAAACAATGATTACTTTTGTGTGTTTATTAGAGCAAGTGTACAGTGTGATTGATTATGTCAATTCTGTCCTTCAGAATTCAGACAGAGAACAACTGTCCTAGAGAACAACTTTCTGCAGAAAAGTAATTTTTTCCAACAGGAATTCCACAGTTCATCACAAGTTACATGACATATTTTCCCATAGAACATCTCATAAGATTCATGTACTGTCATGTACATTTTGTCTGTGTGATTGATATGCCATAGTGTCATTGGATCATAAAGGTTGAAAAAGACCTCCAAGGTCATCAAATCCAACCTTTGCCCAAGTACCACCACTAAACTATAACACAAAGTGCTACTCCATCATCTGTTTTTCATTAGCTTTAGGACACTTAAACTTTGATAGGGACTCCATTGCTCTGGAGGCTACAGAAATTTCAGACACACTGAAAATTTCCTATACAAAAAATCTTTTAGCCTAAATATTCAAGATAAAGGGAAATAAAAGCATAACAAACATTTTTTTGCTTTTTCATACTGAGAGATTCTAGCCAGTAGCACCTGCAATGCATTTCCAGAATGGAGAGCGCTGTAGGTTTAGCAAAGAACCACCAGCAGTTTGTTGGGTTTTGCATGGCAGTATTTATCTGTTCTGTGGTATTTGTGGCATTCTCTATACTTAGATTGGCAAATGCCACAAATTCCATGATAAATTTAAACACTGTGAGTGATAAATGTCAAGCTTTTAATAGCACCCACTGTCCCTCTGTCACCACATGACCCTATTAGGAGATTGCACAATCACTATCTCTGTACAATTTCTTATACAAGAAATAGCCTTACAGCGTTTTCAATGGCAATATATTCACTTTGTACAAGCAATGGAACTCTTTGCATATCTCTTGAAGAAAGAAGATCCTGCAGGATACTTACTATTACTGATGATTTCATGTGCTTTTTATTTACAAAAATAAGGTCAGAATGTAGCTTCCTATTTCTGTTAGGTGCCAGTACAACGGATAGAATTCATGATCTTAGTTGAAATAAAATGGCAGAAAAAGTTTGATGACAAGAGATGACAATATGTTTCATCAGAAGGAAAAGTCTGCAAAACTATTGCTGCAGCCATTAAAATACAGAATGGGACACCAGACATTGCAAACATTTTCTCTGGGCATTTTTTACACTTTCAGCAGTATATGAGGTATCCAGGTTACACCTGAAAATCTTATCTCTGTGGCACTTTTTGACTGTAGGTTGTAAGAAGGAAAGAGTATTTCACATTGTCACTAAAAACACTTAAGTTCTGATGTCAAAATTCCACCGTTCTGAGGTTTTCCTCTGAGCACAAAACTAAATCAGGAATTAACTTCTGTCTTAGGAACAAGACTACAAAATATTCACAGTTTTGTCTTACTAAAATATCTCTGTGATGTTTCTGACCAGAAATATTTTCCTTCCCAACTTCAACTGTGTCAATTCTTCAGCGAGGAGTACTCACTTGCTGTGTGGTAGATGTAGTCTCTGAAACTAGTTGCCGAGTCAGGGATCCTCTTCCATTACAAAGTTAAAGAGAAGGCTTAGGGAAAAATACTTGTATGCATATACATGCACAAATATGTATAAATATATTTCTGTGTGCATGTGTTTATATATATGTACATATCTGTATATATTATGTTTTTACAGCAAACAGTTTGGAGAATCCAGAAACAAAGGTAAGAGAGAAAATATCACCATCCATAGCATAATAACTCATTTTCCTGTGTACAGTGAAGATATCAATTCCATGCAAGTCTCTTTCAAATTTCCTTCAATTTAACTGCTGAAATGTATGGGCAAAAGATCAAAAGCTGCTGCATTACTGCAGTTTGCCTGGTTGCCATACAGAGCTGAGCTGCACAAGAGAAATCGAATTCAGTTGAAAATAAACCTGAAATTATTTCCACACCAGTATGACTAGTAAGGCCTAAGATCATTTTTGTAAATTATTGTACCACCTATTAAAGGTTCTGTTTTTTATAACACAGTGTATTACAAGTTAAAGGTATATCTGGGCATTTTGTAGTATCTGACAATGGATTGTGACATTTAGTAAGTCATACATTAAATAGGTACTACATATTCATCCCTGCAAATACATTTTGCTTTTTAAGTATGGATCAAAAAATCATTAAGCATTTGTAAGGATAAAGCCAGAGATAGTATTTTTCACATTTCTGCATATACAAACAGGCTGTCTGCTGTGAGTGCAGTGTTCTAATGATGAAGGAAACAGTATGGTAATGAACATTAATTCAAAACCACTGCTGAATTAGTAACTCAACTGGTTAATGACATTAATTTCTATAATCAGCTACTCAAATTGTCAAACGAAAACATTAGATAATGAAGTCAGAAGTTTAGCACAAGAAAGATGTCTGCTGATTAACCTGTAGTAGAAGACTGGGAAGGAGATGATTCCTTTTAATCTTTTACCCAAAGTTACAGATACAGAATGGCCTTGATTTAACTGGTGGAGAACATTTCCTTGTAGGTGGTGTTTCTTGACAAGGAAGGATCACTCAGTTTAGGTGCTAAACTCAAGACATAATTCATGCTAAAGAAGTAAAGTTTTTGGTTTTTTTTTCTTTTGACTTGTTCAGTGGTTTGTTTTTAAAATCTGCTGAGATTTCTATTTCTGCAAGAATTCTTCTCCCCTCTGACTTATCAGAGAATCAGAGCATTGTAAACACGCATATACACACGGACCCAAAGTAGATAATTTTACCTGTTTAAGGTTAACGATTCTTATTCTCTTTAGGTTTGGGGTTTGGTTTGTTTTTTTAATATAAAATAGCAATGGTTTTCAAGATATAAGTCTGTGTCTTGAAAATAATTTATATAATCAAAATAAAAAACAAATAAGAAATAATGTGAAATTTAGTGTCAGAACTCATCTATTACATAAACATGAGTATATGGGTTGTATTCCCTACATTTTGATTTTTTCCTTGATAGCAGCTACTGCAAAATCACTGTGCTTCTGGATGCTGTGGAAGATGTCCCCACAGCTACTGGCCCAGCAATATGTGCCTCCCGGACCCTTTCCTTCCCAGAAGGCAATCAGCTGCACTTTTCATGTTTGCTTTCTCAGCTGAGGCAGCCACAACCAGCTACAGAGAGCTGCAGGAGGGGGTACACGTGTGGCAGGAGTTGCTGTGCTGCTGCATTTCCACTCTCTCTAGAAGAGCTGGAGCTGGAGGCCCTCTGTAACATCCAGGAGCTCCTTCATTTCCCTTTGAGCATCACCTTGTTGCAAAAGCATGTCCGGAAGCCACAATGTAACTCCTAAGGCACCTGGGACCCTTTGGAAAGAAAGCTCACATACTCCTCATTATCATTGACAATGATAATGTCAATGATAATGTTAATCGCCCTTTCTTTGCAGGTGATCTTAACCTGCAAGGCTTAGAGACTCAGAACTAACTAATCTTTAAGCTCTTTCTTACTGCCTTGCTACCTTCATCTTGTTTGGTACCTTCCCAGACTTATTGTATCGTTTACATGTTATATAAATCTATGTCAATAAAGCTTTATGCTATGCCTCATCCACTTTTTTCTCTTTATGAATATACATACATACTCTTGGTTAAAAATGTTTCTAAAATACAATTCATCTCCTCTACAAGAGCGTACCACCCTGTATTTAGTAGACAACATATATATTGTATTTTGTGAATTCTACCTTTATGATGAAACATAAAATTGCCACCAGGTATATTAATTTGTGCTAATGCCTACTATATTAATTTCATCCAGTATTATCCACACAGGACAGTTTAATCATAAATTAAATCCATCCTTTAATTATATAGCAGCATTATAACGTTTTTTCAATAATTAACATTTCTGTATGCTGACTTTTTATATTTCAGCAATGTAGCCATCCTCAGGAGAAAAAGCAAAGGTAATTGGTAGTATATTAACTGCCTGAATTGCTTCTTTCTGAAGTGTAATGAGTGAGATTTACTAATCACTCGATTTTATAATATTTTTTTCTTTTTCTTGTGTTTTGATAGTGTCAGAGACTTCTGTCACAGGTTGCTTCAGGGTAGGACAGGATGCAGCTGTTACTGGAAGCAAGCATCAATCTCTGCCCGGGCCTCATGTACAGTTTTCCAACCAGCAGGTTTTTGTCTATTTTTTTTCTATTTTAGTGCTATTATTGTAGATTAATCTGACTGTCACATATATTTAGAGTCACCTAATGTTTTCTAAGTAGAAAACCCTCTCATTGTATATTAAAAAAATTATCACTCTACAGAATTCAATTATTCAAGCCAAAAATTTTCCTATTAGTACTTTGCCTCAGGCTGACTTTCTTAAAGCTTTAGCTAAAACAGCCTTTTAAGAGAAGATTAGTGCAAAGTAGACAACTCTATCAAATTTATAACTCTACCACCAAATTTTTAAGGAGCCTTTAAGCACAAACAAATGAGTTCTGAAACATCTCCGTATTTCCTCTCAAAAAAAAAAATCCATTTTTTAAACCAGAATCACAGTATTTTCAGATCATTAGCACATACTTCATACAGATATTAAAAGCATTGTGTTTTGATCATAATTCTCAATACTCCTCAAATGCCAACATGCTTGTCAATCTACAAGGAAAGCTTTCTGTAAGATCTGAGGGTCAGCCAACAGTGGTAATACCTCAATGCCCTTCAGTCAAAAGCATAAGTACTGGGCAGTGTTGTTCTGGCTGCCAGGACAGGCAATAAGATTTTGTCTCAGCTCTTACTGATGTATGTCAGTATTTCTTAATACTATTTAGCCCTTCTTACTGAATAAAGCTTCTTTATGTAGCTTAAAAATCACGTCAGACTGTCTTCCACAGAATTCCTTCCATTCCACTGTACATACAGAGCAGTAAGGAGCTGCAAAGTCAAATAACAGGACACCCTTCAGTGTGGCAGACAGACCTTTTGCCACATATTCACACTGCTTTTCAAAATGTGTGTGTTGAATCTATAATTTGGCTAAACATTAATTCTCATTCTCCCATTGAAAGGGCATCTCATCAAAAGCAGTGAAGGTTAGCTGGGTTCCTTTAGTCTTCAAATTCATGTCAGTGTCTTCATTAGCTGAGGTGTTTCAGAGCTGAAGATGGGGTACAGATATTTTTTAATCTATCTTTTTCAAGGAAATATCCAAAATAGTTTTACCTATCATATAGGTGCTCTGCAGTTAGTTTCTGCATCCCACTCCACTCTTCATTTTGCATGCAAAATGTAGAACAGATTAAGTCTTGTAAAATGTAAGCAGAAGGTAAAGTTTAACAGTGGCCTCTCTTGTCAGTATTTTGAATCCTAGATTATGTGACTTAACATTCAAATTCCTCTCAATCAAATTAGATCTAGTTTTGCTTCCAGAAATAGTTATTCTAATTCCCATATAACTGAGTTACTAGTTTTCACTGCATTGAGTGGGCATACACAATTTTCAATGGCCAAATCTGGGACTATTGCACTAAAAATTAATGCATCTGGAAAAACACTGCAAGATGAGGAAAAGGTAAAGCATTGATACGTTTTTAGTCCTGTCCTACCTATATGCAAGCACACGGCTATTCTGTACAATCCTTGCTGCTCATATCCATTTCCACAAACTGTGAATTACCAACCCCGAAATGCCTGTGGAAGGAATTTTTCCATCAGTCCTGCAATCAGTGGCTTCCTTTAATTCCCTGCTCATGCCCACATGCTCAGTGGTGAATCCCGGATCAGAGCTGTGAACGTGGTGCCAACTGTTGCCTGCCATTCCTGACCCATCAGTCAGAGCCAGTCAAGGCAAGCATCCACAGGGGCTGACTTAGCACGCCCTTTGCATACTTGCTTAACATTTTAAGCTCCAATTAGTTGCAATTTATGTCCACTATCACCCTATTAATTCACACTAATACCTGAGATAACCTTTCTGCTCAGCCAAAACTTTCAAATTAGCAAGCAAGACAAGCAAAAAAAGTGCAATAGTTCTGAACAACGATATGCAAAAGTCATTGGCAAGCATCTGTTTGGTCAGACATCTGGAAGAGTTCCCATATTTTCGAGATATACAAAATTTCTCCATGGTATGAAATTCAGAATAATTACCATCTGTGGGAACCTTCTGGAGAACAGTGGAGGCTGTTGACCTTGCCTTAGCAGGTTCACAGGTTAATAAATTTGTATTTTATTGTAAAAAGGCCTATTTCCAGCAACATTTCAGTAATACTGTGTGCAGTGTTAGAATGAGTATTTAATATTCATGTTTAAATTTTAATGCTGTTAAAATTTCATTTTTATGTTTGCCTAAAATATTTAAATGCATGTCCAAATAGTAAAATGTTTTAAAAGTCATATTTATGTTTAATTTTTCTTTATCTTTGACAATTCCATCCAACTTCTCTGCCCAACCACAAAAATATCTAGAAATATTTCAATATTTCAGTTGCAAGGGGTTGGTAGGAAATTACAGTAAAATGTCTTCTAATGATAAGTAAATTGGAGACAAACACTAAATATATCTTCATATTTTCAAAGAGTGAAATTGGTTCTACATAATCACAGATCACATCTAATAACTATTTTTAATGCCTGTCAAGAAAATAAGAGCTAAGTGGAATAGAAAGTTCCCCAATAATTGTGTAAACTATTTTTTTTTAATTAGCATTGGATTATAAAATTAGCATAAAGTCTTATCTTTTCAAACAGCTCCAATGACACTCAGCTAACTAACTACATACACAGCTTGATACATGAACTGATTTCTTAAATCAAATTCAGGCATGCTCCAAGTCTGTACATAGTTCAAACTATGACACTGACTGGTTCCATTACTTTTATCAAAATGTCCCAGATCATTCTGTACTTCCCTTTTTAGTTACTACTTTTTGAAAAAATAAATCGAAGAGCAGAGCTATAAGAAGTCTTGGTGAGGAACACAAATGCCTGCAGAAAGTGTGCAGTTTATGACTGTAGTATCTGGGTCAAACAGCAAGAAAGGATAGCAAAGATTAAGGATTAAAAATTGCCTCAGACATGTGAATGATGATGTGAAAATAATTGTGATTTTAACAATTGTATGTTTATACAGCAAAAGTTTCATTCTTGTGCATTATTACAATAAAGACTTCACTTCTTTGGCTTTGAAGAGATAGGGGGAAGATGAGTAAGCTGTCAGTTTTAATTAATGTTTTGTCATAAATATTTATAGCCCACAGAAAACAATTGTACGACTCTTTAGGATTGAGATAATTATTTATAAATCACATTCTAAACGTGTTAACATAATTCTTTCACAGAAGCTTTGGCTTTTAATAAATTAATATTAAAATGTCTGGGTTACAATAAACGCAATAGAAGAATCTTTCTAAACTGACTGAGTATGAGAGGTTTCCTTTCACTTGTTCCACTTACTGGGTCTACCCTCAAGGCTTTTTCTTTATAAGCCTTGAAATATATTGCTTCTTTTGTTTCAAGTTTCAAAATTAGAACTATAAAGTGTAAATTCTTACTAACCGAAAACCATGACCTAACATGCTTACATCAGTTAGGACATGGATGCAGTAAAAGTATTCCTAGGTCTGATGGGAGTTTCCAAATCCCAGAGGTTTAGTCTCATTTTTTTTGACCAAAAAATACTTAAAATAAAACAAAAGACAATAATTTGTAGGTTGCAAGTCCCAGATCTCGTTTATTTATAAAGCAATAAATATTAGAAGCACAAATAAATTGCACGGGTGTGTAAACAAACTGTACAATGACTGAAGAGTTCGGGAAGGTTTGCCAGAAGACTCCAAGAAGCATATTGTCGTCATCCTGAGTGGGAAGTAAATTGAGGGGGGAAGTGCTTAGAAGCACTTGCGGTGTACAATGGATGGACCAGCTTCATCATACTCCTGTTTACTGATCCACATTTGCTGGAAGGTGGACAGAGATGCCAGAATGGAGCCACCAATCCAGACAGAGTACTTGCGTTCAGGAGGGGCAATGATCTAGGATAAAGAAAAGCAACAAAATCCTCATTTCTGAACAATGAATCCATATCATCAATGCTCATTGTCAATCAAACCACTAGATATTTTCTTAAGCAAGTAAAGAACTTTTCTGTAACAGTATTGATCTTCAGCAGCTCTTACAATACATGTAATGTGCTAAAAAATCTGTAATCATATTTTCTTATTTCCTAACACTTGCTTCCAACCAGCATAATTACCCTGATTAAATGGAAATTCTGCTCATTTGTCCACCAGCTGTTGATCTCATTTTTGAGTTGTTCCTATGTCCCCGTTTAATAAAGTGGACATTGTATCCATCTTTATCCACTTTTTATAAAATAGAGTCTAATTCCTTACCTTGATCTTCATAGTGCTAGGAGCAAGGGCAGTGATTTCTTTCTGCATGCGATCAGCAATGCCAGGGTACATTGTTGTACCACCTGAGAGGACGTTGTTAGCGTAGAGGTCCTTGCGGATATCAATATCGCACTTCATGATGCTGTTATAGGTAGTTTCATGGATACCAGCAGATTCCATACCTTGAGAAAAAAAAAGACAGTAGGCCAGTAAATTATACAAGAGGTCTTCATGAGACGAAACCGTGGCATTTTTCCTCATCATTGATAGGAAATTCTATGGCCTTTTTCTTGTAAAAATGCTTACTGATTATAAAGTGTTACAGAAAAATATAAAAAAAGATAATTTCAAAACTAACTTAGGAAATTAATATTATTTGTTAGAAAAGGCAAGAATCATAATGCATGTGCAAAGGCAAGAGACTCAAAATATACAGTAAGAGAACAAGTAGACATGCAAGATAAAGTAATTTAGTACATGGCAATGAAAGAAAGGTATCTAAAACAGAAAACATGAGTATTGGCCTATGTCAGTCTCACTAAAAGCATTAGTGGAATACAGTGAAGACAGCAATGAAGACAATAAATATAGCTGAAGTAGAAATAAAGAAGACAATAATAAATTCTTCAGTCAACTCAAAATACAGTCTATTCTATTCAGTATCATCGAGACAAGACATAACCATGACATGGAATAAGATATTAGTACTTGATGGGATGAAAAAAGAAAGAAGAAGCAAGTGTTTGTAGGTTGCATTCCAATTTATTAATTTAACAGGTGCTTCCTGAAAGGGCTGACACTGGATCCACAGTAAGATGTCAGCTGATGAACAACTGCATGTATTGCTTGGGACTTAAGATATAAACATTTGCTATATCCGTCAGCTGCAGGCACAACCAGCAAGGCTTACCATCTCGACCATGGCAAAGTTTAATTACAGTGCGTATAAATATACACACACCTTCACTCCGTGTCCTTCCCCTCTCTGGCACTTTACTTCTTCATTTAAATAGACACTGATTTGAGTGTAAGCCTTACAAATACAGCACTGAAAGCTATTCTTGCCATCAGTGACACAGAATCATAAAATGTCTTGAGTTGGAAGGGACCCATACAGATCATGGAGTCCAACTCCTTAATGATGATATTATAACTGTATGTTTTATCATTAAAAAAAATTGTGACCCTAAAACCTGCAACAAGAGCCCAGAACTCAGCTAATTACTAGATGGAGCTCACATCAAGCCCATCTTACAGGAACCAAAGGATCTAAATGATTATTTATTTGTATCTGATTTTGTGCCAAATTTAGTTAAGCAGGAAGAGGAGTAGAGCACCTTCCAAATCTTCTGATTCATTCATACCTCCTACAGAAAGAAGAATTTCCTGGGAACACTTACCAATAAAGGATGGCTGGAATAAGGTTTCAGGGCAGCGGAAACGCTCGTTACCAATTGTGATCACCTGACCATCAGGCAATTCATAGCTCTTTTCCAGAGAGGAGGAAGAGGCAGCAGTGGCCATTTCATTCTCAAAGTCCAGTGCAACATAGCACAATTTCTCTTTGATATCACGAACAATCTCACGTTCAGCTGTAGATATAGGAGAATCAAATCAAGCTTTGGATAAGCACAACACTAGAGATGATCAGCCAAGAGAGACATGAGAATTTTCACAGTAGAGAAAAGCTGAAGGACTGACCTGTTGTCACAAAGGAGTAGCCACGCTCCGTGAGGATCTTCATGAGGTAGTCAGTCAGATCCCTGCCAGCCAGATCCAGACGCATGATAGCATGAGGTAAGGCATAGCCTTCATAAATAGGTACATTGTGGGTGACACCATCTCCAGAATCAAGAACAATACCTGGGGGACAAACGTCAGAGAGCAGCTGGAATCACCTAGCAAATGCTTAGAGCCCTTAGACACGGGAAGTAGCAAGAAACACAACAAAATAAAGGGGTTTTCAGGCAGTATAAAGTAGATAATTCTTTTTCAATCACAAAGATCTTTTCAGTTCTTTCTGCCTTTGCTTGCCTGTACATTCCTGTTTGGAATTTTCCCATAGAACATTTGTTCCATACATATTTTAAACTAATCTATAAGGGCAGTCTTCCACTGCCACTACACTGACCAATAAGAATATTTGTAATAGTGACTGTCTTGATCTGATAACGGGCATCTTTTGGTCCAGTTTAAACCCTTAAACTAATATAACACTTTTGTAACTGCAGTAACCCTATAGGAATGTCTCCTCATTTGGGCCACAACAAGCAGTGGCAGAATCAGTTCCAAAAGCAATGCAGATAGTCTGTGGAAACAACAATGTGGGCCTATTTCATACTGGCTTTTATGCTACTCTTATTTTTAATTGCTATAAACCAAAAATACCTATTTTTCTGTAAATGTGAATGAGCTATGGTGTGCTTTCCTATTTGGAATGGGAAGGAAGGAGAGTTCCTGAAAGGAAATAGAATCTAAATGGTGTTTATTTGTTTATTTTACCTGTTGTACGACCAGAGGCATACAGGGACAGGACAGCCTGGATTGCCACATACATAGCAGGTACGTTGAAGGTCTCAAACATTATCTGGGTCATCTTCTCACGGTTAGCTTTAGGGTTCAAGGGGGCTTCTGTGAGCAAAGTAGGGTGTTCCTCAGGGGCCACACGGAGTTCATTGTAGAAAGTGTGGTGCCAGATCTTTTCCATATCGTCCCAGTTGGTGATGATGCCGTGTTCAATTGGATATTTCAAAGTAAGGATACCTCTTTTGCTCTGAGCTTCATCACCCACATAGGAATCTTTCTGACCCATACCAACCATAACACCCTAAGAGAAGAAAACACAGAAAAGTGTTATTTGAGGAAGACAACACCAAAGAGCCCAAACAACCACATCACAGACAACTGGCATGAAGCTGAGTCAGGAGAGGTTTGGGTGGATATTAGAAAAAGGTCCTTCACCCAGAGGGTGGTTGGGGACTGGAACAGGCTCCCCAGGGAAGTGGTCACAGCACCAGCCTGACAGAGTTCAAGAAGCTTTTGGACAATTCTCTCAGGTACATAATGTGACTCCCAGGGCTGTCCCATGCAGGGCCAGGAATTGGACTTTGACGATCCTTGTTGGTCCCTTCCAAGCCAGGATATTTTATGATTCTGCAATTCTAACAATGTTATTTTCAAGAAAGGTGCAAGTAGTCACACCCCAGAAAGGCTGTTTGGGAAAATAAATGTAACATTATTAAAATATTAAGTCAACAGAATTTGAGGTGTTCACATAAAATCTTTTTTCCTTCCATCAGATGAATGGATTTTCCCCCATTTATAATACACCTCTTATTTTCAATTGCTTCTTTCTGGTCCAAAATCTGACTGAAAGAAAACTGTGCAATATCACGAGCAGGAAAAGGAGTTTGTAAACAGGAAGATACAGAGGGAAATTAGCATTCTACTGAAGGAAGATACTCCATATTACTATGCAGCCTCAGCAGTAATTTATCCAGCATAAAAAAAATACAAATTGCAAATGTTTTAACTATAAAAAGAAAAAAAAAAAAAAGGCATTATGAACTTCATGAACTTTTTACCAAGGAAATCGTAGGAGAAAAAAGGAGGCATGGGACAGCCGAACAGGGAAGTTAAGGAAACACTGGCCAGACCTGGGAATGTATCATCAGTACTATCGCAAGAGGTGAGCAGACGAGAGGGCAGGGTATTTGGGACAGGGCAGAAGAACCGAGGGAAGGGGAAAGTGGAGGCGACGCCTGGAGAGAGGGGGATGCTCTGTCCCGCCTCGGTCCTGCCACTGTAATTACCTGGTGCCTCGGGCGACCGACGATGGACGGGAAAACGGCCCTGGGGGCATCGTCTCCGGCAAAGCCCGCCTTGACCAGCCCCGAGCCATTGTCGCACACCAGTGCGGTGGTTTCCTCGTCGTCACACATCTTCGGAAGGAAGCACGAACCTGGAAAACAGCACGGTGGCACGCTCAGAGCCCCGCGGGCAGCCCCTCCGCGCCCTCCCGCTCGCCATCCCGGACGGCACCGCCGGCGCTGGAGGCGCGGATGCTGCGGCCGGAGCGGGAAATTTGAGTCGTCCCGGGAGGATGCTCCACGGCTCGTGGTCAGGGCTCTAAACGGGATCCGTCAGCCGCTTTCTTCTCCGCTCTTTAAAAGCCGCCCCAGCTTGCAGGACGCTCAATTAGGGCGTCATTAGCGGATCCCTCAGGCCGCAGACAGAAAAGGGAGGGAAAGCTTTTTAAATCGCAGAGATCTGTCCTGCTCAGAGCGCTTCGCGGGCGGCCAAGGTCGCGCCCCGTCGGAGCGCGGCGGCCGATGCTGCGCAGGGCGCGGCCAGGGTTGGGTTCGGGGCCGGGCGGTGTCCCCGGCAGAAACAGCGCTCAGCCGGGAGCTGCACGGCCCCAGCACCGGCTGCACCCGCACGACCGGCGTCCGCCGCCCGGCGGTGCCTCCCATTCATCCCTCCCTCCCTACCAAGTATTCCATTCCATCCCGTCCCGTCCCGTCCCGTCCCACCGATGCCGCCGTGCCCGCCCAGCGGGGTGCGGGTGCCGCCGCGCTACTCACCGAACCAGCACGGGCGGCGGGGGGGCAGCGGAGGACACCCTGGGTGCTGGCTCGGCGGAGACGCCCCAATTTATACCCCCCGAGGGGCAGCGTGGCCCGGGGCCGCGGCGGGCCGGGGCAGCCACCTTCTCCTTATTTGGTCGGCTCCGCGCCACTGAGCGGCCGCGCAGCCATGAATGGAGCCGGGCCAGCCCCGGCCGCCCGGCCCATGTAAGGCAGGCGCGGGGCAGCGCGGCCCCGGCCGCCGCATGGCCAANCGGGGCCGGGCAGGGGCCGGGAAGGTGCCGCCGCGCCCGCAGCCCCGCTCGGCCCCCCGCGGCCAGCGCCCGCCCGTGCCCCGCCAGGTGCGGCGCCTCAAACTCGTGATGCTCGGGCTTGGCGGAGGGTGCGAGGGAAGCCGCACGGGTGCTTTCTCCCCTGGCTCTTCGTTTTTCCACCGAAAAAAAGGCCAGTCGAGCTCACATTTAATCAACGAGTGATGAGGTTACTTCGGTGCCAACTGAGGCTCCTCTCCTGCATGGAGGCAGCATCTGCTCTCTGTGTTTCCTTAGGAAGGAGGAGTGCACACTCAATTTCTTTTAAACTTCGATGAGCACATGCTGCAAAAATCACCCTTTTCTCTGCTTTTGGCTGACATCTATAGCACAAAATGGGATGTGATCATTTATGTTAATATGCATGTACTTAAACTCCTCATTTTTGCTCTTTTAATGCACACCAGATCAGTAAGACATAGTGATATGTCTAGGGCAGAGGACGAGATATGGGAATAGCTTGGACAAAAACCAGCTATGGTATTAATGTAATGTGACAGTTGTTTTCCTGCTCAGTTGTTGAAACATCCACATTGATCATTTGTTCCAGCGGTGGAACCTAGAAAATCCATGTGTCTTCAGGACTTTTTTTGTTTGTTAAAAATAGAAAGACTGGAGAGGCATCCCTTGAGTGGGTTTGGCCTGGTATGTGAAAGCAGAGAGTGTCAACTCATGTCCCAGAGAAACTCATTATAATGTGGAGTACAGTGTCCTCTAGGAGCTCAGCTTGTAAACGGCTCCGTGTCTGCCTGTGACACGGTGCTAGGATGCAGGGGGGAGAGTTGAGGTTTGGGACAGAAGGGAATTATGAGATTCAAAGTCAAGAGGGGAACCCTCACATGGATCAACTGCTTAAACACAGGTCCAGTTTATGAGATGCCATACAAAGGCTGGCAGCCATCACATGGTTATATACGTCTTAAATAGGTGGAAGGAAAGAGCTTGTGAATGCTACACAACGGGCAGTCTGGGGGCTTTGAGAAGTGTTGGTGGAAGAGCAATCTTTGCACTGTGGTTTGGCTCTGACAAAGCGTGTGACAACTGCAAATCGCTATTTGTTTCTAAACGGTATCCAAAGGGGGCGTTAGAGACCCTCAGACTTTAATTTCTTCTGAAATCAGAGATTGTGGAATCGGTTTCGTTGTTTCTAGCACAATTAATGAGGTGGTTAGCTCCACCCCAACCCCAATTTATCTTGGGTTTGTGCTCAGTTATGAGCACAACTCTGAAAGAGATGGTAGCAGCAAACTTCTTGGACATTAATAGCTCCTGCTTTCTTTAAATGCCTCGAGGAAAGAGAATCTGTTCCAGGTGAGACACAATTTGTGTACAGAGTTGTGTATGTATATTTAATACATGAGTATACATAAATATATATGCACATATATATTTTATATGCATGTATATATATGTGTGTGTGTATATATATATATATATTTATATATTGCTTTTCTTTTTTTTCTTAGCTACCTAAGAAAGGCTGTGTAGGACTATGAAATACAGTGACCTCAAAAGGTCAAAGCAGCAAAACACTGTGCTTCAATGCCTCGGCTCTGGACAAACTTTGGCTCTTTGTTTACTTTGTCTTGATGGAAAATCAACCAAAATCAATATTGGTGGGATAAGGACCCCAAGCGAGTATATATTTATCTAAATTGATTAGGCACACATAACAGAGACTTGGAAATATTTTGGTGATAGTGATGCCTATTTATATAAGAATTCATATATATGCAAGGATTTCTAAGCAAATACACCCTGGCACAGAGCACCATTTCAAAGAAAAAAAATACCATATGCTGCTTTCATTTTTAAAAAGTCAGCATATATTACCCCATGGTAAGTTGCCATATATGGTTTAAATCTGCTTCTTTTTTTCCCTAGCACATCTTTTCTACAGAAACCATGTAATGTGAGGGATTGAGCAGCTTCGCCAGCACTAGAGATTAGTTTACAATGTTATCTCAGCTGTTCCTCGGTTCAGAGGTGTTGCAGTATTTACATAGAAGTCCACTGCTGATAGCTGCATTGAATTCCTCCCCAATCAGACCCTCTCTGACACATCCTACATTCCCTTTGGCTAGAGAGAGACAGACTCTCCTGAAACTGAGACAGAGCCAGCCCTCACTGGAAAATCTATGAAACAGTTTGTATTTTCTTGTTTACTTTCTAAATAAATTTTTGCTGTCTCTACTATCTCCTCAAGTTTTACATTTCTAATCCAGCAGGACTCACAGTTATGATCCTGGTGCCCTTGAGAACTCATCAATCCACACACCAATACACTTCCATATTTTGCAAGGTCAAATGAAAAGGGCACCACACAACATACATTAATTCCAAAATATCACCTCTTTCCTTGTAGCCATTTGCAAATCGCCCAGCTAAAGTTATTCCTTTGGCCAAAATAATTCTGCTTTCTGCAATAAAGTGTTATTGCAGCCTCAAGCAGATCAGAGAAGCAAACAGAGAAGCAAAAACCTACGGAGGTATGTTATGCAATGTCATCTACAGGAAAAACACCCTAGCTCTGACTGACCAGGGTCCCCACATGCTGTGGACATCTCTCATGACTTAGCTGTTGGGAGTGACCCCAGAGACAAGGGAAACACAGGCAGTACAGGGTGCTGGAGAGCAGACAGATCTGCAGTGGACGTGATCTGCATGCCCCTAGAACAGCCTGAACACACAGGAGCATGAAGCCTCAATGTGTATGATTATTAATAGGAGAGCAAAATTAAATATATGTATGTCTGTATATATATAGAGGTGTGTATATACATATATATGAGACACATGCATATAGGCAAAACTGGATGTGTTATTCAACCAACAAGACACTGTTGTGACTGCAGCCAAAATCATAACATGAGTCCTTACCTCTGCATGGTAAAAATGTGAATTAAAAAATCGCACTGTGATCTTATGATGTCTAGAAATCCTCACAACTGCTATTCAGCTTTTGACTAAAAAAAATAAGAAAGCTTAAAAATATAGCCGTGATTCTTTAAAATCTTTTAAGCACAGAACACTTATTACAACAGACTTCAGATTATTTACAGTAGTTAGCAATGCATTCAGAAATTTCAAATGTGTAGGATCAGATCCTCCCTGGATTTTTTAGTTCAGCCTTTCAGATTACAATTTTTTTCTGTAAATGTCCCAATAAAATCAACATATTTTTTATAATATACCAAACAATTTTATATACTGTATACTCTGACTAGCAGATTCTAGAGCAACTTCTCACTTAAAATCTGCTATTTCTAAATCCAATGGATGTTGACATATAAAATCTGTCCTAGCACAGAGCCAAATGTTACCTCTCTTAAGCCTCAGGCCAGTGTAGTATTTGAAAGAAATCTTACATTTTCAAGAATAAGAAGAAAATGCCATTCTGACAGGTTTTCTTTTGTTTCTCAACAGCTATTTGGAGCTATATGGTCTTTAGCAATGTAAGCAGCATTGCAGCAGAGTCTCAGTGATGGGCAGAAGTCCTGATGAGATGAGAATGCCAAACATGCAGTATATGATGAAAATCACTGTCATGAAGGAGTCACTGTCACAAAGGAGCCATATGTTGTTATCAATGTCTGTGCAGTTATGAATATCTGTGTGTATGCAGACATACAAAGAGAAGCCAGAGAAGCCAGTTCTGCAGTCACCACAAACCTGAAATTATTCCCTATGAAACTATTGAATGCTTGAACCTTCCACGTGAGAAATCTTTCTCCTAAAAGAAAGTCTCCAAATTTAATAATCACATGGTCTGGCAAACTTTTCCAGAGAATTCATTGGGTGTTTTCCTTTCTTAGTTATGTCTCATCCACCCTAGTACTAGCCCATGTTTCATGCTTAATATATTCCTGGTCTTCTCAGCATTTAAACCCTTCACATAACTGCAGACTGTTATCATCTCTCTGCGTCTTTCTCTCACTGCACTTCTATAATTAACCTAAAACATCTTAAGTGTGAGCTGAAAGGGTAAAATCATGAGGTGGGCACTGGCAGTTAGAGATGCAGCTAGAACATCTTGTTATGAAGTTGAGAGGTTTAGGCACGGGCAGCATAAGCAGAGTGGCAGTGAAAGGAATTTGTGCTTCTAAGTCTCTCACCCTCCAGAAGTATTATTTGCCACATGTCAGTTCCAAAGAAAGGATGAGATTCTCACGTCCATTCTGTCCCCTTTGCAGTGGAAGGAGGGTTCAGAGCATGCTGGGAGGTCCTGTGTGCCTGCACAGGAGGAATGTCTTGGTTCCAGGAGGACTGTGCGTCTCTCGCAAGCCAGCGTGTGGCAGGCAGGGCAGGGTACAACTCCAGCATTCCATAGCATGAAGACCAGTCTACTCTGAAATAAAACATAGCCCAGCAAAACTGCTGCAGTTTAGGCTGCTCAGGCTGTCTTATGCACTGAGAGAGAGGGAGTAGGTCAAGAGGACAGAAAAGCCTCCACAACTCTTCAGCTGTTGCCAGCATATATCTAGGTTGGAAGTCCTGTGCAGTGTCTCTGAGAGATACCTGCTATACTTTAGAAAGCTGATAAAGCAGTATTTCCATCAGTATTTATGAGTCTCATTTCTACTGTTGTTGTTGGGTTTTTTTCAGTCAGAAAACACATCTGACCTAAACATCAGGAAAGATGGAATATAAAGAAAAACTTGGTGTATGTTTGTTCAGTATCACATAATCATAATTTGATACTTCATGAGTCTCTGGCTGCTAGTACAGTATCAATATATAACAATTCCAAAGACAATGGCTAATTACTGTATGTACTAAAGACAGTTTTACAATATCTTATATTAGGAATATTCCCAAAACCCATCAGTGCTAAAGGCTAAATTCTTCCCAGTTAAATGAAATTTGTGATTATTTTTATTTAAATTATATTTCCTTCTTATATGTGACTGCAAAAAGCTCAGATTAGCAGAATGATCACTCAGGAAGTGTAATGAAATGACATGGGACCTTAGTAGGTATTTAATTAGTATATACAATAGGTAGATTTGTACCTAGATATTTAAAGATGAAAAACGAGAACAGTGAGAGAGGGAGAAAGAACACAAAACATACTCAGAAATTTGCAAAGGCACTTCCTCATCCAGAATCTCTGGAATCTTGCTGACCATTAGATTCCCTTCAAAACTGAGCAATTAGCAATCAAGCAACTAGCTACAAGATTAAAGAAGCTTCCACAAAGTTACCTTAAAAGAGAGTTTATGTAATATAAAAAAAAATCTGTAAAAATAAGTTCACATATTGTGATTGCATATCATGTTACAAATGCAGATTGCATCCAACTTTTGCCATTCATTTTTCATTATGCCCAGTAAGAGAGAGAGAGGGATTGAGAGAAAGTATAATTCAAAAATCTACATTTACCAGTGAAGGAATTGTTATGTAATATGGGTTCTATTTTCTGAATTTTCAGTCAGCCACTGGATCACATATTCTACTTTCATAGGGAACCTATAATATGACTACCTTTTTTGTGCAGGTATGGCTTAAACTTTTTACCAGGTTTTGTCAATAGTTACTTGCATAGTGTGTTTTATAAAGAACACCCAAATATTTACCAAATCCATATCCTACAATGAGCTGTCTTCAGTAATGCAATCTTAATTCCAATCCAGAATTTCCATAATGCATTCAGTACAAGTAATAAGAATCCATAGCAGACTGACATTTTTCATTTTACTCATAAAATATATGTGTAACAATACAAAAGTACTGACAGACTTATAAGATCTCAGAGAGCATTTATTAAGCTACTCCTATTAAGTACCTGCAGGCTAAAAAAACCCCACAATTAAAAAGCAGAGTGAAGTGAGGATAGCAAAAACACATTTTAAGCTGTTATAGAATGCTTGGTGACAGAAACAATTTCAGCGGACCAAAGGGGGATTACTTCCAGGGTTTAATAATTTTCTAAATAGTATTCTAGAATGACAGCAGGAAATATTTTCTACCAGTACTTATTTTGTCACTTATTTATTCAAAGTCTTAACTACAGAAAAAAAAATAAGTCAGGGTCTACATCATTTTTCTTGTTAAAAGGCCCTGTTTTATACAAGACTAAGCATTTACCAAGACTTCATTAACATGACAGAAAATGGGGCATTTCTGAGTTAATTGTAGAACAGAATGCTGGTTTTCCAATGTATTGGAATACTTTACTTGAGTTACTGTCATCCTTAACACAGGAAGATGTGTTACTGGTCATCAAACTTTTTGCGTCTTTCTCTCAAGATGTTTAAAATTCAAATTTCAATTAGCATTTTGTATTAAGCTGTCCAGCATGTACTACAGGTAGGAGTTGCGGACAGCAGCAATGAATTTTTCATTTAAAATACTGTTAAGGCATAGCTAAAATTTCTATTGATTGTCCTTCATCCTGTAAAGAATTGACGAACAGGAACTATTCTAAGCTTGGGAACAATGATCCATTGCAGGTGGGGGCTTGAATCATTGCAAAACCCTGGAAAACTTCTGAAAAAAAGGGTCAAAATTGAAAGGTTAAATGCATATTTAAGGAACAGGTAATCTACCTAGAATCTCAGTAATTCAAGATCAGAGAAAGTACCAGATGGCATCAGTAAAATCTCACTGGCGAAAGTTCATCATTTAAGTCAACTGGGGAAAATGTTGCTGAAAAAACAGTTTTAATCTGTTGCCTTAAGCATAGTAGATGCTCAGGGAAAAAAGAAAGGTCAATTCAATGGTTCATAAAGCAATTATTTCCCCATAAAATATTTTCTAAACTAATACACATAGTATTGTATTAAAATAATACAACCAAAGGCAGTCACCACAAGGAGAATCTAAATGTTTTCCTACTTTGCAAAACGGTATCAAAACTACCAGGCCACGATGTTGCCCTGAGGAATGGCTCTCATCATAAGCAGTTGTTTCCCAGTGCAAAATGTCTTGGAGAGACCAAGATACTGGGTATACACTTGACATAGCTTGACATGAAGAAAATTTCAAATATAGCATACTGCATTTCAAAATGAGTTAAAATGGCCTTAAGACAAAGGATTCAGCAAAAATTAGTAAAAAAAAGAATAGCTACCTTTTGAGGGTTCTAAGTCATCTCACGTATTGCAGGTGGAACCAACACACCTGTGCCAAATCTCTAGATTCCTGCTGAGTGAGAGGCAACTAAGAATTATGTATGCAGCACCTCCCTTACATTTAGCACACTACACATACTTTTTTGAAAGTAACAGTTAAAACCTATGATGCTTTCAAAAAATATACCATTTTAAAGGTAAAGGCCTTAAATACAGAATCTCTTCTAAAATGCAAATTTTGTCAAAGCTTTTGGAAACTGAAAATAAATACTTTGTCTTCTGTAAGACTCATCTGCGCTGTTTCCTTTTTCTGTCATTCATGGTCAAGCTGATTCCCGATGAAGACCCTACAACAATTCAGGTGAAAATTATCTAAATGGCTGCTGTAAGAATTAAACTATTGCACTCAGAATGAAGGTTCTAAGTACTCAAGGGCAAGAAAAATGGGAATTAACTACAGCAAATTCAGAAACATGATACGTTTGAGAGAAAATCTTTAGAAGACAGCTGAAGGAGTTCATACAAACCACACCAAAATTCTTAATAAACTCTGATCGAATTTATAGGTTTTGGAATCGGCCCAAGAAGAGTTGTCTACGTATATTGCTCTCCTATCAAATTAAGAAGGACACAACAACTATTTATAGTTAAACAGAAGGCATAAATGCCCAAGGATAAAGAAATATTTATTTTGTGGAACTATAACTAGCATATTTACTCTGGCCGTTAATTATGAATCATTGTGTTCCCTACAAAACTGTTCATTATTATTGTCACCTTCAAAGGACACTGTAGGAGTCCGAACCCCAGCAGAAACTGGACTATTCATATTGAACTAAGAGAATGACGTATTATTTTGTTGAGTTAATTTCTATAACACCAGGAAGAAGATTAATTTCAATACAAGCATAAAATAAATTCAAGATTAAATAAATAATAGGATGGATATTGAAAATACCATGTCTAAATATATCCTGAAAATTCAAACATTTGGCCTGGAAGCACATAAACTAAGAAGCATATAAAATAAATGAGGTCTCAAAGCCTGAAGATTAAGAGAAAAAGATAGAATATGCACTGTAATTACAGTCTTGGGTTAGCTAACACCCTGCCTCTGTCCTAAAGTTGGTAGTTTTCTGGATCTTCAGAGGTCTTCCAGTTTGATATAGTTAAGATGTGCATGCTTCTTAGTGAATTTCAAACTCCCAGAATTCCTGTGAGGCTTTTATGCATGAGGCAATAAGGTACGGGTTAAATGACTTACTGATAAACAGGAAATAGTTGATCAATCTGAAAAAGAAAAAATTCTGCTTAGAAGTACCACTCTGGTGTTTTAAGCATCAGTCCTACAGTCCTCAAATTTTCTAATTATCCCCCATTCCTACTAGTGTTTTGGGGCATGCAATTTTACAGATGACTTTAACATGAACAAATAGTTGTCAATATTAAGAAATTCTTCTGCTCAGCCGTATTTTCCAGGCTAATCTGCTTGAAAGCCCTGGAAAGTTCTGCTGGTTTCAGCAGTTATACCCACCTGAAGCCAAAGAGGAGTAAGATTCTGAGTTCAATTATTAATAAAAAGGAAATTAAATACTGGAGGCCTTACCTTTAGGAAAATTATCTCTGCAGTATTCAAATGGATACAAAAAATAAAATCTTGAGCACAGAAACACGAGGGGTTTGAAAATCACAGCTTAACATAGATTCTTGGTTTACCTCCTGCTTCTGAAACTGTTGGGAGAACGTAGTAGGATATAAAAATGCCACCACTGCCAAAACAACCAATATGATATCATAGAAGACTACTCAGCATGGAAAAAGTCATGTGAGATAGGTGAACCCTAAAAGGAAAACTAAAGGAAGAAATTATCCTGGTTCTACATAGCACCCCAGAAATCTGAGTTAGGGAAAAGAATGTTACGAAAGGTAAATGTTGGGTAGATATGTCTGCAGGTAATATTTCAGTAAAGTTAAACAGGAGGTTGTTGCTTTTGAATGCTCATGACTTTGAATGGACTTTTATTTGTAATACAAATTCATTTAAATTTCCAGATGTAACATATTTATACTTCAGGCTCCATTAATTATTTATTTTCATGCATCATTACTCTTACAAGAAACTGAAGAATTTCAAAAACAGTGCTTGTTTGGTAATGGCCTTTAGATACATTGTGGGAGATTCTAGCTGGGTTTTTTTTGTCTTTCTGTCATTAAAGAACAGAAGAATATTGGTGAAAAAGGGCAGTGGTGCTACTCATCCAGAAGTACCTGGCATCATTCAGAATAAAGCCCTTCTACAGGCAATGGGAGATAATTTCTCACTGTAGAATTACACAATAATAATGCAGAACTAAAGAGTTTCTAATACTAGCACAGAACTGTTTAAGAAGTTCTACCTGAATGAGGTTAAAAGGAGTTTTGTCACACCACTATTAATGTAGTAAGTGTGGACTGGTTTAGAACACAACAGGACTTCTAACCTAGTAGCAGAATTGTAAATGAGCTTGTGTAAGAGGGTGACTGGCTTGTAAATGTATTTTATTGTTTGCTTTAAAAGGATGGGCAAAAACCACAGAAGAAAGGTAAAAAAGTGGAGAAGACTAAGGTGACTGAAGAGGAATTATTGATTCAACTAACTCTACTGCTGTTCTAACTATTCTGGAGCTGTAATAAAATCTGCCTCCTTTATCAATTAGGGGAAAAACAACAACAAACTAAGAACACTTATGAACTCAGGTGCTCTTTGGAAGAAGTGCATTTGGGGTTACCAATGCTTGTTTTAGGAATATCTAGAACTGTGGGGTCCAAGTGGGATGCAAGGACCCAAGCGGGTGCACAAGCAAATCCACTGGGGTGCAGTAGGAAAATATTCTTTGTACCATTAATAGATAAAATCAAAAAATATTTTTAAAATTGTGTTTGTTTCATCTTTATCTCATTCACTTTCTAATATTGTCTTTTTATATATTTTATAGTGTACAGAATGTGTTTTTACAGTAGCATTCATACATAAATTATTCATTAATAAATATACATAGATTAGGTGTGCCTATTCCAAAATTTTTACTGACAGAGATGTGCAATTAAAAATGTTTGGAGACCACCAGCCTAGAACACATAATGCTGGAGGCCCATTCCAAGGAGGAAATAATAAACAATAGGATGCAGTCCAAAATCTGATCAAGGATGGCTGTACAAGTAAACTTAATAACATAAGGTTTAACAGACTGTGATCCGAAACACAACACAGCAAAAAACCAAAACACAACAACACAAAAGAAAATGCAACATCCCCTTAAGACATACCCAGCACAAGGAATTCTACAACTGTTATGTCAAGCATGAAAGCAGCTTTTTAAATATAAAAGGGACTTTAACAAAGTGAAGTGTGTAATGGAGAAGGTAGAAAACATCATGAAGGAAAATAAAATCAATTAAAGAAACCTCAAATTAAAAAATGTTAAAAATCTTACAGAAAAGAAAAAGAGGATGCAAATTACAACGAACCAAACAAAAACCCAGCAAAAATAGGAAAAAAATGGAGGAAAGAGTTAAAGAGAATAAAGATGGATAGCATAATAAGAGTGAAAGGAAAGAGAAAAGAATGAAGGCTATTCTGACAGACATCCACATCTGTCTTGATTGGTGGGCTCCAAAACTCATTGCAATCCAAAAGGATTTGAGCAATTGCCTACTAATTTTTGATTTGAGAGAGATGGGGAGGGAGGAGCAAATTAAAGAGGTGCTCATAGTGATCCCTCAACATTCTAATTCCCAGTGTACTTCTCACAAATCCTCCCGGGACTCAGCACCACGGACACAGCCTGGACACGTTGGTACCCTGTGGATGTGTAACTGGATGTGTAAGAGAAGTGACACAAGAGCCAGCCAGCTGATGCTCCAGTACTCCCAGAATGTACCTGCTAGGCTTGAGCAGTACCTTGAAGGTGTTCGTACATTGAAGGCTCTAGTTTACCAGCCAGTACAATCACTGTTGGAAGTCACACAGTAACAATTGTGATTGAGAAGGTAATCTAATTAAAAAATAGATTTTTAGAAAGTGTGTTACTATGCAGAACAAAAAGTAACCACATACAGATACTTCAAAATCAGATTTCAACAAAAAAATCTGATTTTTCAGAAGCTTTTCTCGATTCTGTTTCATTATTGTGGAGCTATAAAATAGGGAGAAAAGAGAAAATATCCAAGCCATTCTGTCTGCACTAAGTAAGTTAAACAAAAAATATGCTTTCATTCCAGCACTTAGAAGCTGACCTACAGGGAGTCCATCACATGAACCATATACTAAGTTTAGGGTTTGAGTTTGGGTATATTTATTTTTCTTATTTTTAATATCAAAAACATGTACTGTGCTCAAACTAAATCTCATGTTTCCGCCTTTTATATTAACATGAATGGTAGATGAATGTTTAATGTCTAAGTTTTATCTGTCTGTTCTGTCCTAGCAGAATTCACAGCTCCCATGTTAATACACAGGGGAAGTTAAATGTTTCAGGGAACAGAATCAGCAAAAAAACTTCCAGTGAATCACCTCAGTCAGCATTGTGTTTTCTCTGATCCTACCCTCTAAAATATTAAATTTCTCCTGTGTATCATCACCCAATTCAGCATAAGATGATGCTTGAAGGTTGAGGCTAAATGAGGACAAGGGTATTTCTGAAATACCATTCATCTTCAAAGCTTAGATGCTCTTTTTTGCCAGTCTGGATTCACAGCCTGAAACCACTTTCTAAAGTCTCAAAAATGCATCAGTTATGGCCAAGTTTATTTTCCAATGACTTCTTAATTGTAGTAGCTTATTCATAAATAGTATTTGTAATCCTTTTGTGTTCCTGCTGAGGTAGAAATATGGATCACTACCTCTCAGAACCAAGTTCAAGGCAGTTCTAGGCAGAGGCTATTACAAGAGTAATTATGGGCAGCTGTACACAGGATTGAATCTCTCACTACACCCTAATGATTAGGTGCATCCTCAAAAAGAGCTAACGAGAGATATTGGGGGTTGTTTCTCTATCCTTCCCTTTCAGTACTTAACAAGTAACTGCATTACATGGATTCTGTAAACTGGCCTTGGAGATGGTTCTCTGAACTGTAGGCTGGAGAAGGTGGACTCTGGTTCCCTCAAGCATTTTGCTGTAACTTTCTTCACCACAGAGTTTTCCAAGGGCCCTGCAGAACAAGATGATACATTAATCTCCACATATGAAAGGCTCTGGAACAGATTTGATTAAAGTCCAAAGCATCACACCCATAGCACGTCCCTGTAGTACCGAGAGTCATACCAAAACCCTTGCAGAAGAAAACATATGCAGTCATTTAATTTCTACCTAATCAGTAACTGTAAGAGAAACATTCCTGAATTTGGGTTCTTGACTTTGCAAGCATGATAGACTTTCACTGAATTGTCTTTGCGCAAAGGTTTCAGGAAGATTAAAAAAAGGAAGCTGAAATTCAGAAGTGACCTTATTAGCACCACAATGCTTTTTCCCCAGCAAAGCTGGTGTCTTTACTTTCACCAGTATTACCACCACAGGAGTAACAGGTTTCTACAACCATGTTGGAGACAAGTATCATTCTTGGGTGCATTGTTTTCCTCTAAGTCTTTCAACAACATGTCATCAGCCCTATAACCTCATTTTTACTTGCTTACATTCAAGTCTATCTCCTCAATATAACCTTGGCTGCTCTATCCTCCTGTTTTCAATCTTTTCTAACTAATTAGGTTTTGACACTGAGAAATGCATATATATCTACCTTTTCCAAGTAAGCTACCTTCTCCAAGTACAAGGTATCATAACTCATTTTCAAAACAATACCTTCCATTGTGTATTTTAGGAGACAAACCTCTGGATTGTTAAGGTTTCTGTGACGTGCTCAAGAGAAATTCACACAGTTCAAAACTGAGAAAAGGTTGTTTAGACCTGAAAAGCAGGGATTAATAGAGTAAATGATGAAATCCAATAGCCTACAACTGAAAGCTTGTCTGATGCAGAACTGTCTCCATTGCCTAGCACAGGAGCTTGCCATTGCACGCATTCTGAGCATGCTGCCTCGCCAGACACGTGCCCTTCAGCAACACTTTGCTTAATTCATCAGGTCCTACTAAAGCTGTGAGAGGAGAAAGGAATCCCTGGAGGGCACACAAGGCTATGCCTATGGGCCAGCCAAGAAACACCAGCACAGTGAGGCAAAATAATCTCCACACTAAGCAGTTGCAGTCTGCCATCTGAAACCACTGACATGGAAAAGAAGGGTTAATTTTGACTGCAAGTGGATATAGAGATATATAGGTAGAACTCTTTTGTTTGAATATTTTTTTGAGGGAGGGAGAGAAAGATATTTTCAGCCAAGAAAGAACTGTTTCCTCTATTTAACAAAAGCCTAATTTAAAAAATACCAAGTCACACATGCCTTCTGGGGTTTCTTCCTGAAGAAGAAAGGAAAATACCAGATTCACTTTAATGAGTAGCATTCTAGAATAGAATGACTTAGATGCAAACTTTTAACACAGCTCTACAGCGATAAGTTTCAATGTGCCTTCAATGCATGATAAAATATGGCTATAGATTAAGAATAAAATTAATGTTTGGAAGATAATATATTTGAAATATAAGGCATTAATAAAATCCCAAGAATCAGACTATGGCTAGTCCATAAACCTGCAGCATATCTCAGGCTGACAACATTGCTTATTTTCTGGCTTAATGAGGAGTAGGTTGCACACAACTAGTAGCAGGTTAATTGAGTTTACATATCTGCTGGTTCTTTTCATTATCACCTACTCCCTGTGATGAGCTTTGAGACTATGTGCTTTATTTAACAGATCCATCAAGCCTATTATCCACCAAGACTATTAACAGCTATCTCCCCAATGACTGAGATGTGTTGTGAGTTGTCAGAGTATTTTATTTCTGCCTTGCTCATTCTTTCAGCAGACTGGAAAATTGCAGATAAATTTATAAGTATGATAACACCACACAATCAAAAACAAAAACCTGCCATTTTCTGATGGTCTTGTGAGAGGTCCAACAACTAAATAAACCTAGAAAAAGGATGCAATGGAAAAATAAATTATCGTATCTAAAATACTGAAACATTTCTCAATGTTTTATTTTTAATAATTCATAATTGAGATTTTGCAGTAAAAATACAAACTGCTTAGGACGTTCTTTTAAAATTAGAACCCAAGAACTCTATGCACTCTTGTTTACCAGATGCCTGCTGTTAACTAGTTATATATACAAGGTGATAAAAGGGTTAAACATCAAGGAGAGAGAAAGAGAAGCAAAAGGTGGGGTAGTAAAAAGCAGCATTACTCAGCCTAATGAGAGATCACTGCATGTGGTACAGTATTATTGACTTAAACAGTGTAGTCTAATTCAGGCTTTAATGAAATACATGAACAATGCACAGGAGGCACCTCTTCAAAATCATGACAGAGTAAAAAATGACACGAAAAATAACAGTAGCTCTGGGTGTATGGGCAACATATACAGTTCCATTTCTTCCGCCAAGTTCTGTTTACAAAGCATTTAAAGTATGACCAGAAAGAATGTTTTCTTGAACAGTATAGCTTCACCTAGAGAGTGTTGCTCATGGGCTGTTAATGAAAATGGATCAGAGAAGGGCTCAAGGAAAGGAAGGTGTGAATTAACTAGCTGGATTTTTACTGCTTTATGATATCATACTATAAAGTACACAAATTTTTCAGTTATGAGTAAAAGCAGAAAAATATATGGAAAACAGCCTTCCTTGCCTTTACAGCATAGCTTTATGGCTTTTTAAATGATCAGATTTTCTCCAGTGGGCACTCACCAAAGAAGGAGACCAAGGTGAATACAATGTTCGACATGAGCCTATCTCCTCTTGTGTCGCCTGAACACAACCAACCACACTGTAGCCAAAACACTGTCATGCCCACAGCAGCAGATGTGGTCTCATCGTGTGGCTCCTGCCTCAGGAGGGCTGCAAGGAATGGAGGGATTTCTGCAGACAGCAAAAGTCTCTTGGGAACTGAGGCACTCCTAAGCCTGACATTCCCCAACACTCACACCTGTAAACCTGCAGCCATGGCAGAAAGTATCTCTGTCCTGGCTCATGGAATCCCAGCTGGTGGCCAGGCCATCTGGAGCTGCTGGGCAAGGACAGGAGTGTGTAGAAGTCACCAGCATCAGCCAGAGACTGCACATCCCAAGAGGCTGCCCTGGTAAGGCCCTTGTATGTCACCTCTTCTGAAGAGCTGAAGATGCAGCTTCCAGCCTCAGCCATGGTTTGGCAAATGCATTTTAGTGAATACAGTAAGTTTCTTCTGATCTCAGCTACAAAAAACGTGAGGTAGGGAAACTGAAGATAGACACTAATGCATGTGCATGCCGTGTTTTGCTTAATGAAAACTTTTGGAAGAGAGACATGGCACACCTGGAGATATTAAAAATTAGTCCCTCCATTCCTTCCATGACAGGAATAGAAAAATAAGGAGGGCTAGAAAAGTTTTGCAGTGATCTTACAGAAAACTCCACTGTGACCACGGGGAAAGATTGTGTTGTTCATGTCATTCATATGGCATGAAGCTGAGTCAGGAGAGGTTTAGGTTGGATATCAGGAAAAGGTTCCTCACCCAGAGGGGGGTTGAGCACTGGAACAGGCTCCCCAGGGAAGGGGTCACAGCACCAGCCTGACAGAGTTCAAAGAGCTTTTGGACAATGCTCTCAGGCACATGGTGTGACCCTCGGGGATGGTGCTGTGCAAGGCCAGGAGCTGGACTCTATGATCCTTGTGGGACCCTTTCAACCCAAAATATTCTGCGATTCTGTGATTTTGGTACAGGCATACCAAAGAAACAGGAAACAAACAAACAGGGAGGAAAACATGTCCCAAAGCCTCTATGCAAAAGTTTCTGCTTATATTCATTATACAAGCACTTCCTCAAATCCTCCAATTTCCTTAATTTTGTCTTTGCCATCATTTTTCAAGATGACAAGAACAGTCTATGATTTCCAGGGAATGTTCAGTGTGTATTTCTGTTGGTGCATTTGGTAATTTTTTAAAAGGCATTTCACAAATGCTGTTGTATAGACAGCTTTTTGTAATTCAACTATCTTTATGCTTCAGAAAATTTTGTTAAAATCCACTTACACTATATTAAATCACATCAGAGTGAAATGCTGTAAGATATTCTAAGTAACTTTCTTCTTGTGGAGATATCTCAAAGAAAGTCTCTGCCACAAATGAGTTGAGCATTTAGTTTAACAAAACATCTTATAGTCAATGTAAATATATGTTGATTTGAACTATGTCAACTTTTTTTTTTTCACAGTGTATATGAAAAAGTGGGTTTTTTCATAAATTTATTTCATCACAGAAGTTGTTAAACAAATATTTTGGTTGTAAATTTAAGTATACAGATATCATGATATTCACAGTTATAATGCTGCTGGCAGGCCTGAGAGCTTGCCAGCTGAAATTTTAAACACACAGTTAACTTCAGCAAAAGAACAAATTCAAATAAAGAAACTGCACAGGACATAGCAAAATAGTGGCACTATATCTTCAGTCTCATATTTGCTGAAAAGGCCCCTTAACATTACATGGAGATGGTTTGTTTTTTTCTTCCAATAGAAAACAAACAAAATCTTCACTCTGAACATGTACCCACAGAAATAATATTGCATAGCAGTGCTTAATTTCTGATTGCCCTTCCTAAACAAACTAGTTAAATAACTAATCAAATCTGTCTTCAAACATCTCAGTTACGAATATATTCAAGATGTCCCAAATCTGGCTTCAAGCTAGAACAAGACAAGAAAGTAAGGTCCTTCTTGTTCCATTAGGTGAGGGACTTCCCTATTTTAAGCAGATTTTAAAGGGTATCTGAAATGGTGATAGTCCAAAAAATTTAATGAAAACATTATGAACACATTCAAGCCTTTTCTCAGAATTACCCAAAAGACTCTTATGAATTCAATTGTTCCTTGTCTTGAGCACATTCATTCTTTTTCGTGATAATTTCTCGGAGGCTCACATTTCTCTCCCAAATGCAAGTGAAGCTTATGTCCTTCCCTTCAACTGTGTGTTGAATGTGGCCATATCTAGACTGCAAAAAGCTGCAAAACTCATTCAGCAAAGTTTCCAAGTTGAGAAGTTCCTATCAACAGCAAACTGAGGCAAAAGGCAGGGGGTAGGGGAAGATTCCCTCTAAGGCTTTTCTGGTTGACTTGAGGAAGAGAGTTTGGCTCTGCAGGCATCAATGTGAGAACAGTCACAAACACAGTTGCCTCCCTCATTTCTCAAAGGAGAAAAGTAGCCTAAGGTGTAGGCAAGTGCCAACTGGGAAAATATTTTATCAAAGCAGATGTATTTATAGCTCATTTAAAAGATCTCGCCAGAAGAAACACGGAGCTGTTGATACATTCATAAATTAAAGCTAAACCACTGAGGTACATATTTAGCTTACTGCTACACATTGCTCAGAATCTCCTCACACTATGCTCATGGCATATTATGCACCTCTGATCTAATGGCCTCACCAGTTTATACCTATTGCCTTCCAGGTCCCAGTGACTCGCAGGCATGCAACCCCTTACACAAAAGTTTGGGCAGCACTTTTAGGACAAATTTCTATGTGTGTATATTTAGCATCTCTAGCTAAGGTCTAGGAGAATCAAGACAAATACTCTTGACCCAAACACTCATTAGCTTGGGTGAAACATGCTTTCCTCTAGTACTCTCCTTTGCTGGCAGAATTCAGTAATAAAAGAGAGAGATTGCCTTCTCCGCACCTCCTCCTCCATGGTACAGAAGCATCATCAATAACAATAAATTGCATTAGCCCTTTATTCCACTGTATTAATTCTGGAACACTATAAAGCATAATTTCTAAATGTAATAAAATAAATCCAGATATAATAACTTTAAATTTGCAGGACAAACCCTTTTACATTTTTTAAATTGAAAGGCTTTTTGCATATTTACATAGAAAGAAAGCATGGGAACATATTCACTCATAGGTCCTTATAATGAAATAGTATCAAAAGCTTTGTTTAAACTAATAATTTACAAAATAGGTTTTACCTTATATTGATATAAAATCTCAGGCTTCATATTGACAAAACTAAGCACATTTGTGATTATAGTAAGAGAATTTCTTTAGAATCAGCTTGATATAAATTTACCACTCTACAAAGTATGCATGTGTACTTCCACTGACACGTGTTTCAGTAGATAAATTTAAAATATTATACCTGCTGTGTTTGCTCGGTATTTGTTTCCAATTTATAATGATTGTTTCAGCTCAGAGTTACAGGAAGGTACTGAGCACCGAGATGAGTCAGGAGCAGCAGCTGTCCTCAGTGTCTCATCTCATCACACAGCTCAGACTGACAGAACGCCAGTGGGTGAACACTGCAGGAGCAGGGAGCAATCCAGGACAACTGTCCCATCACTGAAGTATCTGTGTATGCAGGAGCAAGATTAGTTCATAGAACATTAGAGATCAAATGAGATAAAGAACTGAGCCTGTGAAAGTTTCTCAGCATTTCTTAGCTCTGAGTAAAACTAGCAGGTGCCTGAAACATGGACAGTCTGGACAAGTAAAGAAACAGTATGATACTACCTCTTTTACCAGGGCAGGAAAGCAGGGCATTGAGGACAATTCCAATAGCTTGAACTTCATGAAGATGTGAATCACCCACTTCTGCACAGAGGTTGGTCAGTTATCAAAACTGGAACTCAAGTAGTAGAGCAGGAATGGTTCAACATCCAAACATATTTGATCAGAGCTGGTCACAGTTTCATGTTTTCATTTTGTGTGAAACTCCGAATTTTAAATTTCTTTCAGTGCCAATTGGATCAACATCAAAGCAAACAACATAAATTGTAAACAATCAAATGTGTTGGGGTGTTTTCTTTGGTGTGGTTGGGGTTTTTTTGTTTGACTGGTTGATTCTTTTGCTTAGTTTTGGTGGATTTTTAATACTGCACCTTTTACTTTCTATTTCAGCCCTTGACGTCCTAAAAATGTATAATTCATGTAGGGGAAAAGTACATTACTAAAGGCAAGTGCTTGAACAGTTTTTGTTGTTTGTTTTTAAATAAGCAACCAACAAATTGCAACATTAATGTAACATTTTGGGAAAAGCATTGCTTTGGGAAAATTGTCATCACATCTAGAATCACATTATTTTCTAAAACAATATTCCACAGCAGTTTCCAAATAATGTAATTTATTTTCTGTTTGAAAACCCACAGTTCATCACTTAAAGCTTATGAAAATTGCATCTGTTGCAACAGTTTAGATACAAGGCTATAATACAGAATTAAACTGGATGTCATGGGTTCTGGCCTTGCTCTGTGCAAGATTTTTCACTACTGCACATTAACAGAGGTAAGAAAATCCAGATCAATACACAGTAGGCTATCAGTAAAAAAACAGTCTGCAAAATAAGAACAAGAAAAGTTTTCTTGAAGGTGAATATGTAGCATTCTTCTCTAGAATCTGTATGAAACCACAGAACTCCTAATAGAGACTTAGTTTCAGTAAATATTTTAATCAGTCCAAGACCAGTAATTTTCAGTATCTTTCTCCGTTATCTTTTCTGATCTTAAATTTAGTCATTATTAGGTTTAATTCAGAGCTATACAGAGACAATATTTGGATTTGCATGGGTTCTCTTCAAACTTAGATCATACATTACATTGCATATATTACAATACAGCAGTTTTTTATGTAACTCTGACCACAATTCCAGGGGTTGTCATTAACAGAGAGCAAGACAACTTTTCCATGGTGGGACTTTTCTTCATCCCAGTTAGTCCTCTTTCAATGTTCCTGTATGTGTCCTCAGCAAAGGAGGATTATCGGTGAGCCGATTGCTCCCCTCTCTGACTCAGCTTGCAAAACATGGTCTCATTTTAGAAAACAGGGTATTGCCCAATAGGACATGACTGCTGCTGCCAAAAATCACTCCGAAAAAATAGGGCAAGCCTAAACTGCTGCGGCTTGTGGTCAGAAACAGAATCTTTGTGCCTCTATACTGAGCTTCTCCCTATCCACTTCTGCTGCCCCTGAACTACTTCCTTTCTTCCTTTACAGTAGTTAAGATACGTTCTGTCCCTAACGACTGTCCCATCTAAAAATAAGTGCTCTTGACACACAAGAGATGTCAGACTAGCACAGCAGGATGCTGAAGCGTCTCTAGATGCGTAGCAGGGCTTCTCTTACAGTGGGTTGCAGCAATTTAGGAATTCACACTTGATAAATGCAATAAGGGCGGCTTCTTTTTATCTCTTGCAAATGGTGCCAGGACTGATGTACTCCTGATCCTTATTTGGCAATCCAGCTTACTTCTTTTATGCTGTTCTCTGGAATCAGAAAATTATAATGTTTGATTAAGCAAACATGCACTGTTCCTGTATACAACTTTTTCAGTGACATCTATAGATGAAAGCAGCTGGCTCAACTTTTTGTTCGGGTCTACGTTTTCTTAAAACATTCTCATACAGAAACATACTCTGCTCTGATAGTGTTTCTAAAGTAGAAAGATAACGCCTGAACTCTGGAAAGTTTCTTACCTATAGCTGAAACAACTCCTCTTCAGCTTCTTTTTGAATCTTGTTTTCCAGATATAGTGGTACAGCAACAGACTACTCTGTATTACACTTAATTAATGCTATTACTTGATTCAAATATCCTTGCCCTTGATCCTTTTTCCAGGTGAGTGAAAATCATAATGGAAGCTAAATGAAACACACTATCTTTCTTAATAGCAACATATTACATTATGACTTATATTGGTTAGATTAAGCTAAAGTCCTGCCAGAGCAAGGCCTGGAGAGATGATCTGCCCTTGTTACCTACCTTAAGAGTGGGAAAAAAAAAATCACTTTCTCATTACTGTAGTAGCGTTTAGTCTGAAATACTACGATTTAGAAATTGGGAGGGAGTAACTGCAATTATTGTTTCTCTCTTCAACGTAGCAATTTTGTAGATGGTCATGTTTGCAAGTTTTGGAAGTTTGAGTACTGTACTTTTTCAGATACCTCCCAAAAACTTAGAAAAATGCATGAACTTACAGAGGATACTTAGGTGAAAGCCTTTCAAGAATGTTCTTTTGCAATTTGCAACAGAAACAGCGTTCCTTGAAAATATTATAGCATATGAACATTGCACTGTTATTGGGCTTTTCTGACAGGTACCTAAGCAACCAATACTTTGAGAAAAAGGATTATAAAAGATATACACTTGAGAAACTGCATTGCAAAGGAAGCACTAAGGGCCATAAAAACAGCTTCCGAAACTCCCACAAAAACATTCATTTTCGACTGATTCTCTCTCCTGAGAGGATTACCATGTTTGGCTAAGGAAACGATGCTGTCATGTATCTTTACAGCACTCACAGCTTCTTGACTGCTGTGGGCTGTGATTCATTTGTCAACCAGGACATTCACTTCTGTTTGCTTACTACAAGATTTCAAGTGTTACCTACTTCTTGTTTCAATAGAATTGTATGTCACCGTGTTCATCCAGCACATGATCATCACCACCTCTAGGTCTTCTTTTAAAAGAATTCAGTGATTTCAGAAAACTGGTCTCTCTTGTCCTGTCAGCAAAACCATTCTGTCAAAAAAAACTTAACTTCTACTCCTCGTGAGAATACTTTTCTTCAGGATTCAGCACCTTTTACATTCCAGGAAATGGCAAGGTCCAATTCAACAGGGCAGGGAAACTACCAGTGCTTGCTTCCCCTCTGAAAGGAAGTCAGGTCCTACATTATCACATAGAGCAGTACTCAGTATCTGCTACTAAAGCAAATACAATGTAGGTTAGCAAAAAGTAACAGCCTTATCTTTAGAAGTTTATTATATATTATTATATTTAATGTTATAGAGTACATATATTGTATGTCTTACATTTATTATTGTAAACTGCTTGAGACCTCCAGCTTGTCCCTTCTTTTCCCCTTGGCAAAACTGCTCCTGAATGTTTTAGTCCTGACTGACCCACCGCCTTTGCCGAGCCCTTTCAAAGTCCATACAGACTAAAGCAAAACCAAACCATTCTCTGAGTGTTACCACAGCATTTTCTTTGAAAACACCAAAACGTGCCCTATTTACTGCATTATCTCTGTCACAGATGGAAAACGGAAAACGGCCTGTATTTATATAGCATTATTTCAGCTATATATGGATGACAGAATCCAAAGTAAATTGCTCTTTACCTGTCTTTTTCTGGCTATTACAGAAATGAACAGGACATTGCCTTACAGTATCATTTTTACATTAGCACTACATCAGCATCCAAGGGTTGAGCTGTTTCTAAACCAGTCTCTAAGCAAGTCTGGAAGGTAGTAACTAAGTTGTTTTACAGGCTTAGTGTAAGAGGAAAATGAGGCAATTCATGTAAGGTTGGCTAAAAAAATATGAAGAAAAACCACTAATAGCTCTTTAGTTTCACTGGAATGTCCCTAATGGGTTTCCTATTATACAGCTTTGGAACAATAAAATAAAGCAATTTTATATATTTTTCTCCAATTCATACCCTTAGAGGATCTTGTCCTCAGAAAGATTTTAATTTTGTTCACTAGGTTTTCATGCACTGCTATAATAATTCTTTGCAATAATGCTTAAAAAGAATTTCTTAAAAGCTATTTTAACAATGATTCTGTTCATTTAAAGACTCTGTCTTTTTAAAGTAATTAAATTTGCACTCATTTTTTTAAAAAAAACTTCCATACGTTTAGTTTAACAACTGGATATTGTTCTTCACTAGAATAGACATGCTAAATCCTAAGCAAATATTGCCATTGGAAAATAAACCACGTAGATCAAAATTACAGTTTTAGATTCCTTCACTTCTCACACCTACTCTTTCTTGAAAGAAAATGTAAATCGATCATAAAAAACGATTTTGGTGGAAAAGACAAAGTTCATCCTTTATGAAAAATTAAAAACAGAACTGAAAAGCTTTGGAAGTAAAAGGCCCCAAACCCAACCTCATGCTCCAAATCAAAGCCTCAAGAACTTTCCAACCACTGCTAGAACAAAGACACGATATTCCCTAATTCCTGAAAATGTATTTTCCTAACACCATGTTTCTGAAAAAAGTCAAGTTTAACAGGTGGAAGATGGCCTTAAGGATAATGAATGACGTGCTCTGCTCACGTTACCTCAACAAAACCTTCCACTTTTTTTACAGGTGCTGCTTGGTGCCTCAGAAAGCTGCACATTAAAGCTGTTCAAGCCTTTACAATTGTTTGCAGTTCGATTGCCTCTTCCTGCACTTGAGCCAGGAACAACCTCCATTCCAACTTCACTCATGGTTTCAGGGCAACACTGAGGTGTATCTAGGACAAGTCTATACTTGGCTGCTGCTCTACCAGAACTGAGCCGAAGTGACCAGACACCTGGGGCCTGCACTCAGAGCACAGCATCGCACAGCCAGGCATGGACACTGCTCACTGCAAACTGCACAACTCAAAAAGGACTCTGCAGCCCCTTTCAGCTTCGGGTGCTTGTTAAGAGTCATTCTGTCCTAATTTTTTATAGAATCTCTGTCAGTTAAACTATCCATTTTAGAAAAAAAAATCCCAAAAAACCAACCAGAGAATCCTTTTCAAATTCCTGAAATACTAAAGCAAGTAAATGATTGTGAGACTCAATATTATAGAAAATTAGCTGGAGAACAAAGATGACAATCCTCAGCTGAGCTAGTTGCTCATGGCCTGAAGGCTGAGTATTATTCAATTCTGCAAGAAGACGTGATTGTTACTGCATGAAACTTAATACCCATATGTTCAACACAATTCGTTCTTCCAAGGCAGGCAATTCAGTAATGAACAGTACACTCCCTTAAATCAAAGCACGCAAGGATAAAACACAAATTCTGCACAAATTATTAGTGTCTTGTTTGAGAAAACTTCATTTCAGCAAAGGAAAAACATAAAAGAACACTGTGTACTGCAGGTAAGTACTTAAAATTTGCTACTCCTGAGCTCCCCTCTAACACAGAGAGAGGGGAGAATGATTTCAGGGGGAGGGGCAGATGAGATCCCAGCATGCACAGACTGGTATGCAATAGATACATTTCATGGAGCTTGGCATACATTTAACTTGATACTATTTTTCCTGTATTATACTTTAAAAATATTAAGAAAAATAACAAACATCAATGCTGTTAGAAAAGCTTGGAAGTTAATTATTCTCTAATCATTCCAGCAAGTTCATCTGGCAGCTTCACAACTGCAACATTTGAAATCCAAGAGTTTTCCCTTTGCCAGCAAAAGAAGGTGTTCCTATGGCTATTGCTGTGTTTGAAAATCTACTTGGAAATTCCTAAGGCTCATTAAACCACTGACTAATTTGCCATGATGGCAAGTATTCACAATGAATCAGGGAAAAATCCTTTCTCTGATCACTTTATGAAATGGGTACACTCAGAAGTTACCCTAAAAAAACCCCACTCAACCATTATGTCATTAATACCAATATTGTATGTTTTGCATATCCTGCATTCTGGGAACTACTTTCATTTTTCTTCGTTGTGTGGCTTTAGCCTAGGCAATTACTGAGTCTTCTTCAAGCAAAAGAAATGTATTTCAAAACACTAATTTAGAACTCAGTGCTGTTGAAAAGCTGCATCCTTCCTTCTTCTGTAAACAACAATAAATTAAAAACAGCATCAGAAGTCAACAATGAGAAATTGCTACAAATACCTGGGCCTTTGAAATCCTGAGAACCCACTAAGGTCAAAATCCAATAAAGCTTTTGAGCACTTCACAGTCCCACGACAATTCACATTTCTCAGACATACAATCAAGTATCTTAATGAACTTGAGCCTATGCCTAAAATACCATCTCAGCACATACAAGCCCAGCTCTGCATAAGAAATTCTCCATGGAAAAATACTAAGGAAACTATAAAGCATGTCTGACCAATATTGAATATACTTAGTGAGGTTTAATGGGTGACTGAATTAAGAATCAAATACTCAAAACTGGTATAAAAAGCATCTTTACTGAACAACTTATAAAAAGGAAAATGCACATAATTTGAGGACATTAAAAAAATTACATTACCAGTAGTGACAAGAACTCAGTAGGATATTTGCCAACCATCTTGCTTGTCCACAAAGTACTCAGTGAAAAATATACCAAACAGGTCCCATTACATAGGCAACCATTTAATGAAAGTCAATGTAAAAATAGCAATTATTTTTCTAACTGCTCTTTTCCCTGTCAATTTTCCAAAATGCATTAAGGACAAGGATTCCATCAATCACTTCTCAGTCTCATTCTCAGGTTCACTGTCTCCACTATCACTGTCTCTTCCAGGGTGTTCTGGCATTTTTCGATGTTCATCCATTTCATCCACATTCAATTCTCCTTCCTTCATCATTTCTTCCCCTACTTCATTTTCTTCTCCTGCATCTTCCTGCATGCCCTGACCTTCACCTTCTACTTCAGTCTCTTCAGTTTGAGTCGGTTCTGGTTCTTCAATCATGGCAGGTGGGGGCAGTAAATGCTGGATGATTGAAAAAGGAAGGATTTTAAGGTTTTACATTTTAGCTTGAACTGTTCACCTTATATTTAGGATTTTGCATTGGATAACAAGTTAACAACAAAGACTTAAAATTTAGAAGCCTTAATGATTTGTAAGCACTTCACTCCTATATATAAAAAAAATTAGAATAATGGTCATACAATAGTCATCTTAGATACATTTTTTCCTGAAAAGAGGGTGTTAAAAACTCAGGACTTCCAATTCAAGGATAGAAAACTATTTCATTATCCC
>VWZT01016907.1:0-20945 GCA_013397055.1 Pachycephala philippinensis | reverse complement strand
TCCAAGGCTTTCAGGAGCCCAGGTGAAGCTGAATAATTACAAGCTCTGGAGTTGCAATGGTCACATCTTTTGCTCTCCTTTTTCTATCAATTGCTATAAATGAATCCATGGCAGGAATTCTAGGAAATGGAATTATCCTGGCTGTGAGTTCATTGAGCTGCATTGGAAGTAAAACGTTGTCTCCATATGATATGATCATGCTCTCTTTCAGTTTATCTAGAGTCATTTTGCAGTGCTGGACTCTACTGGATTTGTTCATGAGTATATTTTGTGAACGCTCCTATTATGAAGAAAACATTTTTGTAGTTTCCAATACAGTTTTTATGTTTCTGAACTGCTCCGGTCTCTGGTTTAGTGCCTGGCTTAGTGTCTTCTATTGCATCAAGATTGCCAGTTTTACACAATCTTTCTTCATCTGGATGAAGCAAAGAATTGCCAGGCTCATGCCCTGGATGCTGCTCACATCATGGCTCTACTCCTTTGCAGCTGCAATTCCATTCGCCTGGAATGTTGACAGTGTGCACAACAACTTCACTGCTCCTCTACCCATGACAAACTCTTCAGCAATGAGAACCACAAGGAAAGACAGTTTGGGTTTATTAATTCTTCTTTGTAATGCAGCTATAGCTTTGCCTTTAATTCTGTCTGTTGTTTCAAGTGTCCTGCTGATTCAGTCTCTGCGGGTACACACCAGACAGATGAAAAATAATGCAAGTGGCTTCAGGGATCCCAGCTTAGAGGCCCATATGAAAGCCATCAAGTCAATCTGTTCCTTCCTCATCATCATGATTTATTCTTTCAGTACATCTTCCCTTCAAAGCTTTCTTTCCATAGAATAAATCAAATAGTTACCAGTTCATTAAGATGAATTTGGGAATCTAGGAGGGAAAGCAGACAGAAATATTGGAAGGCACTATGGATGAGATGGGATGGAATTGAACTGCGGGCTGCGAGATGTGCCTGCAGAATGCCATGAGAAGACAAAGAAAGCACATGGCAGCACAAAGGAGCATGTGGCAGCACAGAACCTTGTCTCCACCGGAATCTGGGGGGAGGAGCCTGCTGGAAGCTGACAGGCGGGTGACCCAATAGCAGGACACTCAGAAGGTGTGCTGCTGACATGGCAATGTGTGATAGGTCGTGTAGTCTATAAATCCAGGTTGCTCTTTGAATAAACCTGATTCAGATGTCTTGCTAGTCTGGGTCTGTGATTTCAGTCGCTGACAAGGCACCTTATAGGGTCAGTCTTCTGAAGACCTTCCTTTATATAATTCAACAGCTAAGTAACTATTGTCATACGAATAAAAATATCTTCAACATGCATTTTATACACTGTATACTAAATCCTTGTGTTCTATTGGATAAATTGTAAGATAACCTTGATCAGAATTTGTTCTGGGAAAGAAAATAACAAGCCCCGTACTAGTAGGAAAATGACTGTTACTTGGATTGCGATCCTTTGAAGTCATGCATCTTGTCTGAGAGCAGGCATTTTCTCTTTTCTCTCTTCTGTTTGTAAGCTAGAGGATGGTATGATTCCCCCACCTTAAACCTACTGGTTTGCAATGTGTAGAAAGTTTGAAAGTCATGGACTCAGACCCTTCCAAAACACCTGAACTATTTCCATACACACCAATGCCACATGACTGCAATGGCAGCTTGATTCAAGCCTGCTACGGTGAATCAAATCAGTAAACAAACAAAATTCAGAGCTCATCCTGCTCTAACACTGGAACAAGGACATCATGCAAGTCATGTTCTCTTGTACCTCTTTCCATTCAGCATCCAGGAAAAAGCTTACAAGATTGTCTAGGAAACTGCTCACATTTAAACATAAAACAATGAGGCCAGCATTTGAAACAAAGCTCTTTTCCATGAAAGACACTTTTCTGGATTTCTGCAAGTTATTGATGAAAAAAGTCATCAGTGAGTAATTCAGAGGAAGAAAGACAGCAGTACCATTTATTTTTTAAAACACAGTCTTTTCCAAGCAGGAAAACTGTAATTTGGTTAGAATCATTAGCTCAAGGCAAGAAATGCAAATATCTACAGGAGAGATCCCTACAGGATCCTTCTCTGATTTGCACACCCATAAGCACAGCTGGAATTTTCACAATGGAAATTCAGGAAGACATCTGATGGACTCTGCTTTCAATGCCCATCAGAACATGATCTAAGAATTGGGACCACATGTAGATATTGGCAACTGGGCACATTATATGATGGTCTTTTATCAGCTCTGCATGAGCATATTGAAACGAAAGGCAGGAATGGAACATTTGACTGGATAGCGTCTTAAACCAGAATACACATCTATTAAAGGGACACAGCGTCTTCATCAAAATTCCTTTTCTTTCATCTCAGTGGGGTTTAGTTTGTTGAGATATGGAAATGCAAGTGTTACTCGTACCTACAGGTGGCAAGAGTCTTACACAAATTTTGTTGTTTATTCAGGCCAATTCACTGAGCTCTTTTTGTGCCCTTTACTTAAGCAGTGAAATCTCTTAGAACAGTATCTTTGTTTTATGAAGGGAAGTTAAATGATGATACCTGCACTTAGCCTTTGAATTACTTTCATTTATACTATGAAATGGAATTACTTTCCTTCTTTTTTTTGACACCTGGAACACTACACTAAGCTCAGAGTTGAAAAATTAAAATTCTATTATCTTCAAGTAGTTGCACACATATGTAAATATGTGTGTGCTGAATTAATCTAAAATGCAGGATGGGCAGAAATTTCAGTTCAGCTATGACAGCATATATGTGTTTGTGAAAGCCCAGGAGCAGTTAACATCAGTTGCTCAAAAAATGAAGGAAACTTCTGCTTAAGGAAGTTGTCAGCAAATCACTGTTTGTTTTTATCACATCACAGAAAGAGTGTATCTACAAGTACATCTTACACTCATGGATTCCCAGATCACTTATTCTACAGGGAAAAAAAGAGACCTGAATAGAAAACCTCATCATTTGGTGTTACGGTAGTTGAGATCGCTAAAAAGTCACCAGCAAGGGTATCAGTAAAAATCAGATTTAATACTAAGCAACAGCATGACAGAGTTCATTGGCGAGGTTCACTCAGTAGCTGGTTAAGGCACACCAAGGGTAACAAAGCAACAAACAAAATGCACTCAATCAAAACAGAAATGAACCGAGAACTATCTCTCTGTGTGTGTGTGTGTGTGTGTTTAGGTGTGTGTGACAAAAGGATAGAAAGGGCAAGGATAAAAAGGAATACAACCTAAAATCTTAACAGCACTCAAACTTAACAGTACTGAAACTTAACTTGTACCTTAAACTTAACAATTTAGCAAAGGAAAAACATTCAACAGCATTTAACTCAGCTTATAACTTAAATGAAACTTACTTACAGCCCCAACTTACTTAGATATCTAAAGTACTTAAACATTTAAGACAGCAGCATTTCTTCCTATATTTGCCACAGCATATGCACACTTGTATGCACACAGGCATAAGGAGTCAGTGCAAGGTACCTATGAAAAATTCCCCTCGAAGGTAGTGAAATACTCACTTTGGATGCCTTTGCATCTCCTCAATGGGAAAAGGGTTGAGCCTTGAGGAGTGGGGTTGAGCCTTGAGGAGTGGGGGTACCAGCCCAGGATCCATTGTTGTTCGTGATCTCCGAGTGCAGCAAGAAAGAGTTCACAAGAGGCCCCTCTCAGAGGGAGGTCGCTGGTCACAGCCACTGTGGTCCAGGAGAGCTCCAAGGGTCTCATTTTGGACTGCTGTTTGTAGGCCACAAGCGAGTGGGCCTTAGCCATAACAATGTTCCGTCCTGGCCGCACTTCGGGTTGGCAACTTCCTTTCAAAGTGCAAGAACAAGGATGTTATACCATTCAGGCAAGAAAAATAGTTTCCAAGGCTGTTCATAAAAAACCCAGGAGCTCCTTAGGCAGCACAAGTTCCTGGGAGCAGACAGTGTTTCCGATAAGCTCAAGAGGAGCTGGGCCCAGGTGCTGTCCATCAAGGCCGAGGCCTAAGGAGCATTTCTCACACCACAGTGCGGCCTGAAAAGGCAGGGGGTGTGGGGATAAACCACCACACCTGGTAACAAGCTGAAGTGACACACATCAGCCTTAATGGTCTAAGAGGGAAGACCTACCAAATTCTTATCCAGCATTGTCTGAATGAAAGCTAGGAAGATCCCACTGCATAAGAATAAGGCATGAAATAACTTGCACTCTCAAAAGCGGGAAGAGAGTTGCAAGGGAAGATGAACATGACACACACTTAGTACAGGACAAAGAGAACAAAAGGGTCAGAGAAAATCCGAAGGGAACAAGGTAGACTATTGTCTAACTGGGTACAAGAGACCAGTAGTACAAAGGGAAATTATTAATTAATTGGTGGAGCTTTCCTTAATTAGCTGTTGCTTTATCTCAGCATCCGACCACGTTTCTTCATTATTTATGTTGGACACCACCACAATTTTCAACTCCTGGACAGGCAGGATCGTCAGTCTTCAGTGTCTGACACACTCCTTCCAACCAGAGGCAAGAGCATAAGGGTACATGATGTATCCCTAAGGGGATCAAATCACTTTGCTTTACCAAATCAATTTCGTACAACCTTCACAGCCTTGGTTGTTAATATTACCTAGGCTGACTCTATTCTATGTCTATGATACTCCATTTTTCTTTCGTAGTCTCTTCAGACAGCAGTCACAAAGCAGATGCAGTTTAATTAACACAGCTTGCACTGAATTCATGACTTTTTTCATAGCCTGTTCTTTCTGGTCACAGTATGGAATTTTAAAGCAAGATGATCCACAGGTTAAACATAGAAAGAGTTAAATGAATATGCAGGCAACCAAAAGAATATGCAAAGAGCTATTTACTGTTGTTTACATCCTTGTGATTACTGGTTGGGCTTTTACAATCAAAGCATTCTATCCTCAGCTAAGAGAAATGGAAAATCCTATTGCATTTTTGAGGCTTTCCTGGACATCCACAACTTTGTCTTTTTCTGAGTATATACCTTAAAAGCAATACTATCATCCGTATTTTAGTTTGATTAATGCCTATACACAGATGATACATATGAAATGTGACAAATAACACAGCGTCTGGAAAATATGCCTAATAAATTTGTACATAATAAAAAAATTATAAAACCGTCCAAATATTAGTAAAAAGTGACTAATCATATGTGATGTCTAAACTTTCAGTGCTGAAATTATAGCCTTGTAAAGATATAGTCATTCTTCTATTTTTCAAATATGAAAATATAAGGATTCAATCAGCCATACATAATAGCAGAATTGGCAATATTGAACAGATTTTCTCTTTCTATATATCAAGACATGTGACATAAAGGTTACTGCAAATTCCATTTTCCTTGACAGAAGATTATGCCATGGGGAGGAGCACAAAAAATATTTACTTCAATGTCTTTTGTTACTGAAGAGGCTATTTTATTACAATACAATTTTAATTAATAAATAGCTATTCACAAAGCAAATACACTTAGCTTGCATAGCTCCTTCTCTCTTTCTTTCTGTCTCACATGCACACACACACACACACTCATAGCAAGCCGTAATGGAATTACAAAAGGAAAACAGATTTAAATTATTAGCAATAATCAATCACGAGTGCTGAAGGAAGAAAATATGCAAACATCACAAGCAGCAGTAGAATGTTGATTAATGAGTGATTTGCATCCCTCAGATCACATCTGAAACCCCTTTAATAAGCTAGAACTGTGGCATTGTGCTGGTTTGGGCTGGAGAAATTGTGGGTCTGGAGACCTGCTACCGGAGAGACCTGGTCCACTGTTTTTAATTTGTGCCTTTCAGCACATTCTGATTCAGATTCAGGGATGAAAGATTTAAATATTCAGAGGAAAAGTTTAGGAACCTTATCTTACAAAAAGGGATAAACACAGACATACACATCACCTGGTTCTTATTGAAACTTGAATTATTTTGCTTTTGAGAACTGAGATGCTGGCATTTAATTAAAAACTAGATGTGACCTCACTATTCTCTAAAGCAAAAGTCAGAGCATAATCTGCCATAATTTATGCAAATTTTCAGTGGCCATTGGATCAGTTGTTCCATTGTTAGCTGACTGCATACTTACCATGAAATCCTAGATAGTTACCTCAAGTTACTTTTAATGCACATGGTTTGAATAAATAGTGATCTCATGACTACTTGGAATTAACAAAACTTGAGGGGGAAAAATAGTAACAGAGAATAATATAAAAAGATTTTTTAGATTATTGTTTTAAGAAAAATTGTTCAGATAGGAACAATAGTCACAAAAAACCCCTATGTATAAATCAAAATGTCTCAGAGGAAGTGCACTGAAAACATCTGCTTTAGACCACAATTCAAAGAAGTCATTAAAACGTTGGTTTCAAATTGCTTAACTCTTCATTCAAGGGATCATAAGATCAAAATACAGTTTATTCTGAAACTGAATAACATTTTATCTTTTCTTACAATAAAAATCATATTGGCTCGCACTTGAAGTCTCCCTGAAACCAAATTTTGTCAAATATTAATATTTCTTTAGAGTACACTTTCTTTAAGTTGTACTTTTGCTGAAAAACTTCTGTCTGACTTATCCTAAAGCATTTGGGCTCACAAGACAGTAAATATATAACTAGCTTTTGGAACGTTTTAACAAATACATTCATAAAGATAACACAAAGGTAAATACCATTCCAGATAACTTCATTTCAGATGTCTGTTTAAACCATTGTCAGTTTGAGATACAGAGATTAATCCTTCTCAAAGCTCAGGTTTATCTTAACCACAGGATACATCTCATTTCTCTGAAACTCAAAATCCCTCCAGCACAGCCTGAGTAAGGAAGAAAGTGGTTTCCTTCCTAACTGCTTGTTTTCCTTCAGGCAGCCCCATCTTTGCCTTAGTCCTCAGAGTATGGCCCTCATCTCTTAACTCCATCTATGTTTTATTTAAAGATAATGGCAGTTCAAAAGCACACGTACTTACACAGCCCCAGAACAGGTTTTGAAGCATTCTGTATTAACTCTGGACCACAAGACATGCATTTGGGTGTGCTTATCTTTCTCACTTTCACAGGCGTATGGGACTGACAGTCGTAAGACCTGGAGGAAGCCTTCAGAAACGTGTACAGCCTTCTGTACAAAAGGGTTCATACTCTGAATTGAAGCAATCAGGCAAGAGTGGTTTGTCTCAGTTATCTTGCAGTGAGTGATGTCTTTTGAAATTCTATGTTATAATGTCACAATAAAGGTATAAATTTCACATAGATACAAGAGAACTGTGTTCAGATGGATTGGAGGTAAAGATTATTGCTGCAAGCTGAAAACATGGGACAGGACAGTGTCCTGTGGGGCACATGATGGCTTTTGGATCAGCTCTGGCTCTGCATTTCTGTCATAAAAGCCCACATGGGGTGAATTTGCATGAATGAGCAGGGCCTGTGTGTGTGATACCAGAAACCAGATCAAAGAAAGAATGGGTAGGTGCTGAGAGGGAGCAAGTAAAACTCTCCTAAGAATACATAAAGTCTGCAGACTCTCAGTCCTGTGGAATCACAAGAACAGAAAAACTCAGAACATCAAGATTCTCAAGTCTCTCAAGGCCACAAGCACGTCGTGACGCCAGGTAACTGTCAGTGCGTGTCTGAGTGTGAGGCAACAACCGAGCATAATGTGTGAATTCTTATCTGCTATTAATAATAACAGCTTGATTCTACTAACAGTCTAACCAGTAAGAAGTAATCTAATAGAAGTTGATTGTGATCTTTTTATCTCCTGACTTGAACACCAACCAGGAAAATTTGCAAATTTACTCATGAAATCACCCTGTCCTTGCTTGACTCTCTAGGACTAGCACAGGCTCATTAGTGGTTGCCTGCCTGAGCCCCATCTGTACCTCACTTGACCAATAAATATTCCACTAATCCTGCTCATTGTCCCTTCACTGACCTGCCTACTTTGCATCTTGTGGATCAGGAAAGTCTGAGATTTTGCATATCCTCAGGGCAGAGTTGGTTGTCAAGTACCAGATTAAAATACTATATGGTCACTACGGAGTAAGGCCTTTTTGTCTGCTCTACAGGAATCTTCTCTTGTATCTGCAGCAGAATTATGATTTATTCAGAAGGTCTGTTGTGGTAATTCCTGAACAATGGAGATGGGATTTAACAGGACCATTGCAGTCATCAAATCTACAGTTGTGTTAACCGAAGGAAACATGCCCAATAGTTCCTTTCAGTGATTATGACCTTGGTCATTACTGCTAGCAGTAAAGTTCCTTCTGTCACCGTTTTAACTGGGAGCTTATTCCAGGGCCTTATTTTTCTGATTGTTAGAAACCTCCTTGTGACATTCAGTCTTACATGTCTTCATATCAACTTTATGCTTTTCTTCACATTATATAGTTCTTGTTCCAGTTAGTGTTAACCCGTCTCAAAATACTTAGAAGCAAAAGTTTGTTTTGTTAGGCTGACAACTTTTTGAAATCTCTTCATTACCCTTTCACCGTAAGATGGATTTTGTATTCATCTGATCATCCCTGAAGACCTTCTTTGTATTGTTCCAACTCTAGCACATCATTTTGCTGAGCAAAGTATTGTGTTCAGTTTCTAAACAAAATATCTCAGAGTTGTTCTGCTATTTGCTGCTTGATTTTCCCAGAATCGTAGCAGTTGGAAAAGATCTTTAATATCATCAAGTCCAACCACTAACCTAGTGCTAAACCTAAGGGCCTGTGGTGTAAGTACCTCATCTACATATCTTGGAAATAAATCAATGGATGGTGACTCAGCCACTTCCCTGGGGAGCCTGTCCCAGTGCTTGACAACCCTTTCAGCGAAAAATTTTTTCCCAGTATCTCACCTGAGTCTCCTCCAGCACAACATGAGGTAATTTCCTTTCATGCTGTCTTTTCTAACATCCACGGGCACTGGCACATACCTGGCTAAGTGGACATAGTGCCCATAAAAGAGGCTCTGGTCATCAAGGGCCTGTATGCTGAGAAACAGATCTTATTCTCAGGCTTCCTGGGGTGGGTTTAAAATGTCTGTGAGAATTCACCTGGTGGACACAAGTCAGCAAAGAATAATGCTAAGTGAAACCACTGAACCTCAGAACAGGAACAGGCATAATAATGGATACCTTGCCTATCTCTCATTCGCACATCTGTAGTGGGGTTTTCCCCACCCTGACCACATTTCCAATGGAGTGGCAGTGACTTCTGTTTTTCAAAGGTCTATATCAGGTGGCAGAAGCAGGATGCTCTGCAAGGGAAGGTCAGCCAGGAACTGAAGCTGACAGCAAACCAGGCATTAAGCAAGATCCTCACAAGGGGGGCAGTCCCATAGCACCTGAACTAAAAAACCCCTCCAGATTAGGTCAGCAACTGCAGCAAGGTTAAGTCAGTAGTCCAGGCAATCCAGACAAAACTGTAGTAAAGTGGTAGTCCAAGATCAAGCCAGAAAGTCAGGTCAGCAGATAAGGGCCAGAAAGCAGCAAAGTTCATGGCCAGACCCCAGCCTGGCTGCCGTGTAGCTCTAGCAGAGACCATAGGCAGATATCTGAGCTCCTGAGCAAAGAACAGGCAGCCTCTGGCCAGATTCTCTGCTCTTGTTCATGCAGCTCTTTCTGCAGCAGTCTGACCCAAGGCTACCCTGCTGCAAGGTTACACAGACCTTGAACAAGCAAAGCCCAGTGAGAAGGGGAAGAGGTTGCAGAACTTGGTGTCCTAAGGACCTAACAGCATGGATGTTACTGAACTTGGGATTCTGGATAAGGAGCAGATAGACGCCATCAGACAAAAGGAGGATGCTGTCAGTGTCATAAAAAGTAATGTGTGTTTAGACTGGTGTAAACAGCACTCTTGTTCCAGTTGTCAGAATGAGCCAAGCAGCGACTGTTTAATTAACAGCTGCTTTTATTTCCCTAAAGTCACCATTCTAGAGTGAACGAGAGAGGGGGTAGAACTACCAGAAGTGGTCACCTGAAACAAACAGAAACTCAGCAGAGGAAACAGGAAGGCCTGGAATTCGAATCCTAAGGAAGATGGTCTTTTAAGAGCTTCTGCCCACAAAGTTTTGACAAAATAAGGAAGCCCTGAGCCTGCCCCAAAGATAGAGAGGGTATAATTTTTTACTCACCGAACCATCTCTAGTGATAAACACCATTTCTGCTGATTGGAGTACAGCTTCTCCCAATGAGATGGATAAGCTTCAAATTTAGGATTTTCTTTGCCTATTTCTCTTCTAAAGTGATTCATAAATGACCAGTGTTCTGTGCTTTCAAATTCCTTTGTCAGGTGAGAAATAACCACTTTGCGCACTGCTCTGCCTGTGCCACCAATGTTGGTCCCACAGTAAAACAATTCCGATGATGACATCAGATACGCAATCATCCTTCATATAAGGTCACAAGCACACTTTTTGAATTTTATTGGAGGTTTTGGCTCCTTCAGATTGGAGATTAATCTGCTGATAATGTCTAAAAAGGTGAACAATATTTCTATTGGTTCCTTCAGGTAGTTCACTCTAGCACGTGAATCTATATATTTCCTCCTTTGTAATCATTTGTGAGATACCAGAATGCCCATGCAGAGTTTGATCTAGGGAGTGCCTGGAGAGTGAGGTTTCATCCATCTGCGGTCAGGATGGCAACAAAGGGACATCTTTCTGCTCCAGTGTTGTGGTCGATTCTCTTCTCCATTCAAGTCTCCCTGGGTAAGTACATACTTTATTTCACTTAAGCCAGCGAGATAAGAAAAGTATGCAAAATTTAATATAAATAGGTTGTTATTCTACCAACGTGTAAAGCAAAGTGACAGAGAGATGTTCAAGTATGTTTCTGTCTTTGATTCAATCTCCTTGGTAATCTTGAGATAAAGAAGGGTAAGCCATTTTTAAAAGTTTGGCATTTTACTCAGACATCAGTTACTGGCCATTCTGATAAGAATTCAAGTCCAAATTTTGTAAACAGTTGAGCTGTACTAAAAAACAGCCGGATATTCTTACTACTGTCTTCTGTCTCCTGCTGAGCTCTTTTTAGACAGAATTAATAATTCCAGGTCTTTGTTCAACACCAGCTAAAATGATGTAGCTCTGCCCTGTGTGTCCAGTGGAGTCTGGGTAACACAACATCCTCTCAGTTGTTCCTGCATATCTGAAGCTTGTCACTATTCATCTCTCTGGTCTTCTAGAGTTATGTGTACATGCTTGATGCTGGTGATGAGAGACAGATTTTGGGAACCCCAATTTTTTCTCTCTACACATGGAGGTGACATTATGGCATTGTGGTGGTGGTTCATCCCCATATGAGGAGAACAAGACTTCACGGTTGATGCTTTGCTATAGCATGGCCCTAGTCTTGAAGGTTCTCTCCAGTTGTGTGGATGCAGTCAGAGTTCCCATGGCAGAGAACAGAAAGCATTCTTGACATACATTTACATAATATGAAACATTTTTATTTAAATACCTTTGTAGTGATGTTTTAGTGTCAACTGAGCTGTACTGTAGAAATGAGAGTGAGTTTTCTGCCAACTCCTTGTTAATGTCAGGGAATAGTAACAGATGACTGGAAGATGCAGACAAGAGTAGCTTTACCTTGACACCATCATCAGCACCTACCATCCTCATCTCTGCTCTGGCAGCACTTGCACTCTCCATGCTACTGCAGGAGTTCTGATGTTCCCCAGGCATGGAGCATTGTGCAGAGCAGTGCAGGAGCCACTACCCTCAGAGAGTGAGCTGGCAATCTGCCCCTGAGGCAGCAGGCCTGGGCTGAAAACCTCATTTTAGGGCTTGGGGATAGGAATGCACAGTGCATTTTCATCTTTTGCCTATGAGAAGAACTGGGTCTTCAGCTGGAGCAAGCAGAAATCTCATGTCTTCTCAGCCAAGCAGAACAGCAAACCACTGAATTCAATAGAGGTACTTGTGGGACATACAAACCTGTGCCTGTATGTATTATAAAAACTTCAGAGAAGATTGATTGCAGCAAATGATAGCTTTTATTAGGAAATATTTAAATCTGTCAATTGGGTTATGCCTACCTCTGCATGCAGTCTTGCATGCTGTTACATGTTGAAAATGTCAGATGTACAATTATTTAAAAGTTCAAGTGCAGAGAGGTCCTACAGTTGAGTGAAGAGCTGTTTGTTTTGCTCTTGGATATGGCTAATATAAATAGATTATCTAGTTCCTTTAAAAATGTATTAATAATTCAACTTTTCTTAGAAATCATTTCTCTTTTATATGTATAAATGTGTCAGCTGAGAAAACTCTTTTTTTCGACTCTGTTCTTCAAATAGCCTGGGGGTTGTTCTCCAGCATATCTTTTGAGAGACTTATAAGACTTATTATAGAAAGATTATGCTCCCTCTGAGACAACATGTTGCAGGCACAAAGTGGTTTTGTGGTTTTCTGAGGATTGTGCTATGCATGTGACTTTCTTACTCAGGAAACTTGAGGAGAGAGGATATTTTTCAGAAAAAATAGGTTTTGGAAGTTACCAATTGTCAGTCACTTGAATAACCACTTTTTTTTTTGTTTTGTTTTCAAATCTAAATGATAGGCAGGAATTGTGAGGAAATCCAGCAGTGTTAGAAAAGAGGTAAAGCCTTTGCTGTGTATAAAAGGTGATCACATGTCAAAGGCACATCGTCTGTGTCTGAGGAAGTAGTTATAGACCACATGAAGATGGAGGCAAAATTGCCTTCCAATTGACTACTGCTAGGAGTTTACTCTGCAATAAGAAATGAAACAATGGTTAGTTTTGGAAAGAAGCGGCTGCATTAGCACCCGCTCATGGGCTAAGAGTGACACACTTGCAATGAGTAGAGAGAAGATTTAGGTTTCCAAATGCAAAGAAAAATTTTTCTTTGAAAAATTTCTTGAAAAATTCACATGGTGAAATCTCATTTCACCATGTCAGATGATAGCAAGAGGTGTGATATCGAGAAACACCTCTCCCTTTTGAGGAAGAGAGGGAAAGTGATATGTTACACAACAATTTTTTAAAAAAAAATCTTACAGGAAAACCCAGGGCTCTTAGTGCAAATTACCTTTTGTTGCTTATCAAATGCCATCATTGATAGGAGATTATATTCCTGGACTATTTGCAAGATTCACAGAGCTGCACTCTTTTCCATTTGCATCAGTGCTCCGTGCTGTCCCTGGATGAGTACTGCAGGTTTCTCTTGGCACCTGGTCACTGTGGCTGTGAGTGCAGATCAACAGGGCCCATAGCCAGGCATGGCTGTGCCAGAGGGGAACACAGATGCACCTCCTACATAGTACAGGCAGTGTGAGAAGGTGCAGGTCTGTGCTTAAGTGGGCCCATGGGCAGAGCATGTGGGTGGAAAACCCAGTTGGGAAAGGCCAAGGCCATTAAGGATCCTTAGTGCATGCAGGACACTGACAATTGGATCAAACCTGTCCTGTAAATGTTTGCTTTAATATTCCATTGCGTGTCATGTCTTGAACCAGTGAAAATTTGTGACCAAAGTTACTAGGCTTCTTATGTGACTGTCCTATAAACCTCCTTTAGCTATGTGGTCAATTTGAGTAATCCTCCAGGCCCAAAAGAAGTTGCCATCCCTCTTCAGGGATTTACCTGTTCCATAACATGCTGAAATGCAAATCTGATCAAACTGAGATGTAGTGGCCAACTTCCTCCTGTTTCCTTTGCACATTTGGCTTGTAGTTTGTCCTTAACCTGGGACTACAACGGTCCTGCATGTGGCTTTCTATCATTTGATTTTCCACCTATTTTATGGGTATCCTCTTTCATGCCCTAAACACCAGTGACTTTGACTCCAAGTGGTAGTGAGGCTACCTTTTAGTACAAACAGTCACACGTGTGTAATACTCATATACAAATACGTACCCACACACACCACCGTTGGACATGGCTGCCCACACAGATGGAAACATGCGACATGTGACACATGTGACACAAACATAAACAGAACCAGTGGCCTTATAATGATCTATCTTAACTTCTGTAAGGCCTTAGACATGGTCCCACACAACAGTCTCGTCATTAAATTGGACATATGTCAGTTTGATGGATGGACTATTCAACGGATAAGAAATTGGCTGGATGGATGCATCCAAAGAGTTGCAGTCAATGGCTCCATGTCCAAATGGAGATCAGTGACAAGTGGTGTCCCTCAGGGGATGGGAACTGTTCAAAATCCTTATTACTGACATTGGTAATGAGATTGAGTTCACCCTTGGCAAGTTTCCAGAGGACACCAAGCTGAGTGGTGCAGCCATTGAGGGAGCAGATGCTATCCAGAGGAATCTTGACAGGCTTGAAAAATGAGCCTCACTCCGTGAAGTTCAACAAGGCCGAGTGCAAGGTGCTGTACCTGGCTCAGGACAACCATCAGGATCAGCACAGACTAGAGGATGCATGGCTTGAGAGCAGCCCCACGGAGAAGGACTTGGGGATACTGGTGGGGACAAATTGGGCGTGAGCCGGAAATGTGCCCTTGCAGCCCAGACAGCCAACTTTGAGCTGACCCTGTGACCTTACCACCTCTCCAGCAGCTGGCCTGGTCCCTCTGGTCCCTCTGGTAGCCAACTCCTCCAGTTACCTCACTCCCAAAGACACACACAAAAACTTGGCTCCCAGGCCGATTAAATCACAGGAAAATGAAGCTTGATCTACCGAAGCAACCACACACTGATATGCACTCCCCTCACCCACCCCAGTTGCCAGTGTCTGTTGTGGCAGGCTTTGTGAATCACAAAGCAGGGACATTACTCAGCATTTCCCAGCCCTGATAAGTCAGTATAAGAGAAAGCTTGCCTGTCATTAGAAATATCTTACATTTTAGCAGTGCAGTTAGCTCAAACTTGTAAATACAGACATAACTCCTTGCAAAAAACCCCCATTGAAGTTGGACTACTTAGAAAGCTGAACTAAATAAGTCTGTGATGTGAGAGTAAATTAAGAGCAATAATAATGTCATTAACATCTGCAATAGATAATCATGATTAGGTTCTGTCCTTTCTATAACTTTGCTCTTTCTGAAGGTGCTGATGAACTGAGGCTGTCAAATGGAACTGGCCCCTGCTCTGGGAGAGTGGAAGTAAAACACGAGGAGCAGTGGGGAACTGTTTGTGATGGTGACTGGACCATAAAAGATGCTGAGGTTGTTTGCAAGCAACTACAATGTGGATTTGCTGTTAAGGCCCTTAATCGAGCTCCTTTTGGAGAAGGAACTGGACCAACATGGTTGTACCGAGTTGATTGCCGTGGTGATGAATCTGCTCTCTGGAACTGCACACATACAGGATGGGGTTCTTTTACTTGCCCTCATTACTTTGATATTGGAGTGATCTGCTCAGGTAAGAAGTGATCCAACCTTGTATAATAGAAAAAAGATACGAGCCTGGGATCAAACTTTGTCCTAGTTGGATAAAGCCAAGTGCTCCTTCTACTCATCCAAAGCAAGTTGCTTCAGCATTGAGTCTTCTGCTGACTGCAAGTGCAAGTCTACTTTACCTGGGCACAGCAATGACATAGGATGGGCATATTAAGTGACATAGAAAAGGAAAAAAAAGCACTATTTGTTTCTACCACAGCTCTCCCAGGCAACAGGAGAGTAGTACTGAACTTGTCTATGACCAGGAATGGGGGCTAAAAAAGCAGTTGTAGGTGGAGAAGCAAGAAAATGCAGTGTTAGGTCATGCAACTGCCCTTTGTCTCCAGATCTTCAGGTTAGCTAAGACAGGGCAGTCTGCAATGGCAAAAAGAGTCCAATATTTGTTTGGCTGCCCCCTATGCAAGATTTTACTCTTTGGATAAAGAACCATTGCAAGAGGTTTTCCCTTCCCAGCTTCAGGACTTTACATTTGTATTTTTTGATTTTTGTAAGGTTCCTGTCAGCCCATTAGTCTAGCCTGTCTAGATCTCTCTGAATGGCAGCTCTGCCCTTGTGGTTATCTCCCCACCCCCCTAAAATCATAATCTATGAAGAGAAGACACTGAGCAGAACAGGCCCCTGGGAAGATCCAACAAGTGATATTCCACTTGCTGACTGTCTTCAGGTAGAGGGCAACTCACTAATGACTGGGCCTGACCATTCAATCAGCTTAACCATGTTGTCCTTCCACCCAGACTGTAACATCCTAGTTTTAGGACATGAAAATGTTGTGCAAGACAGTGTTAATGGCAGTGCTAAATGTGAGGTAAATGACATGTGCTGCTGTCCCCTCATCCATAAACCCATTTTTATCAGAGAAGGCAATACAGTCCCACAGGCATGATACACACTTGATAAAATTATGCTGACTCTTCCTATTCATCTCCTTGTGCCCACAAATGTGTTCCTGGAAGACTCACTCTGTATTTTTTCCAAGTACCAAAGTGAGGCTGGTCAGCCAGTAGATCTCCAGACTGTCTTTTTAGCCTTTTCTGAAATTGGGTGGAACATTTCCTGTTTCCTCTTCCTGGGGTGCTTCAGCTTTCTATTCATTGAAATATTGAAGTCTCAAGGACACACACCAGTAAATTACTATTTGTCTATTTATCTATTTGGGTATTGCTGCTTCTCAGTCATTGGCAGATGTTTAAAGCTTCCCTCCTTCTTTCCCAAGGATTTAGTATTTTCACATACTGAGAAATAGGCAATCTCATACACCATTTTCTTTCTTATCAGTGGTATACAGGAATTGCCCCAGTCACAATTTAAAAGTATCAGTGGTCCTCAGAAGTGACCTGTGTCTTGCCCATTAAGGTACAGGAGTTATGAAAATAAGTCAGTACAACCAACCCTTAATGAGATTTCTTGGTTTTTGGTTTTTTCCAGGCTTCTCTGATCTGCGTCTGACTGGAGGGGACACTGCCTGCTCAGGACATCTCAAAGTAAAGCAAGAAGAAACTTGGGCGACTGTCTGTTTTTCACACATTGATTTCAAAACTGCCTCTGTTGTATGTAATGAGTTAGAGTGTGGCCAGGCTGTGGATACCTTGAGAGGAACTCACTTTGGAGACAGACATGAACTGATCTGGCAAGAAGAGTTCCACTGTGTAGGGAATGAGACTCACCTTGCGGACTGTCCCAGGAACTTACACCACACTAACACGTGCTCTCATGATGCCACTGTTGTGTGTTCAGGTGAGACTTTGGGCTGATGGACGTAATTCACCTGTGTCCTACAGGCCTTCTTCCTGTTAACGCACAGTTCAGAGCCTCTGCACACTTCTGTGGTCCTCGGGATCCTTGGATGCTTCCCCCATCATGTCTTGAGCCATTCAAGGGGGACCAGGAAATAAGAGAGAGCAGCCCCACTCACTCAGTCGCTCTACTGAGAGTCTGTGTCTAACATGGGCTGTTCTAACCACTTCACTACTGCACCAGAGGCAGACCCCAAAAGGGTTTTCATTTCTTTTGTGCAATTAGAGATACGCACTCAACAGTGCTAAGAATGCTTTACATGTCTTTCTCTTATGAATAAAAGGAAAAATGGCCAGAGGAAACAGGAATATTGAGACATGAATTTATTTCCTGTTGTGCCAGCGTGTATGTTAATCCCTGGCACTTCAGTTAAGTATAAAACTGGGAGAGGTACCATATCTCCAAAAGGTCGAAGGAGGCATAACTTACAAATGTAAGTTATTTAAAAAAAAAAAAAAAAAGTGTTTCTAGAGGCCTAGATGACTTTCATTGTGACTGGCAGGTGACATTAATTAAGCACTCCACACAGTCATGGCTGCTGGGGGCTCTGAATACAGCTATATATTGCCACCCACTGCAAAAGTGAAGATTAGACCTAGCAAACACAACTTTTTTCCTGAGGCCACAGTTCTAAAGGGGTAAACGAAACCTGGGGCAGAGCTGCTGGCAGCACCTTGTCACAAAACAAGCATGGAAAAGGGCTGGAGTTCATGTCCGTTTCCTGCCCAAAGGACTTCAGTCTGTTTCAAGACTGCCTTGGACACTGTGACCTGGGGACCAGTGGCAGCCAAATAGCTCAGTTAAGGCATCTAACAGGCCTTGGTTCCTGCCTCTGTCTTGCAAGAGCCTTAGCTCAGAGCTGAAATCCTGGTCTCATTAGGGGTACAATGCAAGGACAAGGTAAGGGTAGAAAGTAACAGTGTGAGAAGACAGAGGGACTGCATGGAGCTGGCAGTAGGACACCATAGTGCCACCCATGCTGCCCTTAATTTATTGTGAATATGCTGATGAGTATGGCCTGTGGTGTTCAGAGCCTTGCTCTGGGGCATGGATGAAAGCTGAGAATTCCCCACTGCAGTTTCTACTTACCAGGAAATGTGACATGACCACCCACTGGGAGACAGGGTTATACCAGTTGCTCCTACTCTGTGTTTATCACCTGAGAGGCAGTGCTGAAACTGCTTCTGAAAGAGAAGATGTTGTAAGGTAGAAGAAGTATTGAGGGGGAGGAGAGAGCAGAGCAAGGAGGACACACTGAACTTAAAGAGTCAAAAGACTTTTAGTCATACAGTGCAGGAGACATCATGGACAATATAGAGGGGTTTTTTGGAGCTGGCTTATCAGCATCCTGTTCTAGCATGCTTTCCAGTAACCTGACACATAAATAAGTGCTAGTTCCTCACAGATGGAGCTCTCTTACAGTTTTCAGTGCAATAGCACAAAAAACCAAAAGTAACTGCTAAGCTCCTTTATTCTTTCTGCAGGCTACGGTGGGTACAGGCTTGCAAATGGCAGTTCAGCATGTTCAGGGAGAGTAGAGCTTCTTCACGGAGGCACATGGGGAACCCTGTGTGACTACCTGTGGGATCTACCAGCTGCCAATATCCTCTGCCAGCAGCTGGACTGTGGAGTTGCACTACTGATACCAAGTGGACAGTCCTTTGGGGAAGGAAATGGGTTTGTCTGGAACGGCACATTCAGCTGCAAGAAGAATGGCACACACCTGAGAGATTGTCCCGTGCGTGCTCTAGGTCACGGTGAATGCCCTGCTGGAAAAGAGGCTCATGTGGCATGTTCAGGTGAGCAGTGGAAAGGTCTAAGAAGAGAATTAAAAAACTCCTTCCTTGAGGAAAAATATGGACTCAAAATTCAGAGGGCGTATGTGGAGCCAGGCTCCGTCTTTTATCTGCTGCAACAGGAGTCAAGGCTGCACTTCACCTGTACCACAAGGCTGCTCTCTCTGAAATGCTCCTGGTGTCACATAGCAGCAAGAGCAGGGCTGCTCCACAGCTCAAGATGAGGGCACAGAGGCTGAGCACAGCACAGGCAGAGTCCTTGCCACCAAGGCACAATCCAAAGCATCTGCACAAAGGAGGGTACTGGTAATAAGGTCTATGTGCAGTCCCAGACAACTCAAAGCAATCAATGAGATGTAGGGTCCAGCTGGAAAGAACAGCCAGGCTTAGCATGAGACAAGACTGGAGACAGTTACACCTGTCAGGTACTTGAGGCAAGGACTGAATTCCTGGTCCAGGTTGAAGTGAGGACTTGGACCAGCAGTAGAAGGATGCAGAACTGTAGGCCCTAGGTGATACTGGTCTGAACAATTACGGTCTATTGGTTGACCCAGAGCCCCATAACCTAGTGCCCTGATTTTAAAAATTGCAAGTGGGACCTGATCCTGATTTCTAGTCATTCTTCTCAGTAAAAAAGCTGGACTGAAGTCCAGTTATGAGTATGGAAGTTTCTAGTCATAAGCATGGCCCAGTTAAGTCATTTTTACTACTGAATGATAAGGAAAACTCATTCCCGTTTCCCAGTCACTTCCAGGTCATGCCCATGAGCAGTTGCAAATGTAACACTCCAGTACTCCCTTTCTCTTACATTCAGGGTGTCCAGGGGGCAGGTTGGTGAATGGCACAACATGCTCTGGCATAGTGGAGATCCGCCATGGAGACACGTGGGGAAGACTCTGCCACTCCCACTGGAATGTGGAAGCTGCCAGTGTTCTCTGCCATCAGCTGAACTGTGGCTATGCAAAGTCAATCCAGATGGAAGATGGTTTTGTGGATTGGAATGGGCCTATATGGAGAGATGCTTTTCACTGTGAAGGGACAGAGTCCTGCCTGTGGCATTGTGCTCAAGTGACTTTGGGCAATCCAACATGTTCAGCCAAAGAAGCAGCCACTGTAACTTGCTCAGGTAAGCCAGAAGTGGCCTTTTATGGGTGGTGCAACTTCAGACCAAAGCAGTGCTGGTGATCTCACTGACAGAATCTAGTCTCTGAGCAGGGGAAGCCTTTCTTGCTTCCCATTGCAGGCCCTCGTGAGCCTGAAAGCAAACAAAGCCTTAACAGGGGCAGTCTCCTTGATCAGTGGTGAGAATTAATATTTTACCAGCACAGAAATTTGTCTTCCGTAGCTCTCCTGCAAGTTATTGCTACTGCAGTGAGAGCAGTAGATGTTACTCAATGTATTTCCCAACTCTCTTGAGCCCAGGTCTTGCTGAATCACTCAGACTCTCAGGGGGCGAGAGCCGCTGTGATGGGCGAGTTGAGATCTCCCTCCACGGTGTGTGGAGCAGAGTCCTGGATGATGACTGGGACATTAAGGATGCTCATGTGGTGTGCAGACAGCTCCAGTGTGGAACTGCTGAGAAAGCCTATTACCTCCCAATGTCTGCACGAGGGACAGGTCTTGTCGGCCTAAGGAGTGTCCAGTGTACTGGAAACGAGACTCAGCTGATGCTCTGCAACACCTCCCATTATCAGACAGTGCCAACAGGAGTTTCTGAAGACGTTGGTGTGATTTGTTCGGGTGAGTCACTGTGTGAAAGGTACAGAATGTTTCCTAGAGTTTTTCCATCCCACCTTGTGGTGTCACCAGATCTGAAGTCGGCATGAGTCTGAGCTTGATGATAGTTAAGGAAGCAAGTGTAATGTACATAATGCTTTCTTCACCTGAATTTCTTACAGAATTTTCTTCCAGAATCAAAAAGAACTATTAGAACACAGAAGCCATAAGAAGACTGTTGTGGGTTGACCCTG